>JADBJO010027976.1:17500-20660 GCA_016801955.1 Conus betulinus
CACCTCTCTTTCTTTCTCTCTCTGTTATAGCATGAGAGTGACTCTTCTTTAATTTTCTCTACAGGTTCGCTAGTCTGTCTATCAGTCTCTCTCTCTCTCTCTCTCTCTCTCTCTCTCTCTCTCCTCTCTCTCTCAGTTCAGAACTGGAGGAACAATTCAGGAGAAAATCTAAAGATAACACAACAAATGATTTTGGCCGATACTTGCTTAAATTATGTGAACAGTTTTCATTAGTGATATCAAATGGTCTTCTACCAGGAGATAAGAATGGTGAATTTACATATATTGCACATAATGGATCAAGTGTTATTGATTATTTTCTTATGTCTAGATGTATTTCTGAATACACCTTAAACTTGCGAGTTCTACATACTGTTGAATGTACACATTTACCTGTAGAACTTACATTCAGTGCTGCAACGTCTTTAGCTGATGTCCCTAAGAAACCAGTGAAGATTATGATAGAAAAGTTTGTTTGGAACCCGGAAAAGATTCATGAATATCATCAAGCATTTACAACACATATATTACAGATATTTTCAATCAGGCTACAGAACTGATCGATAATGATGTAGACTCAGCGTTGAGGAAATTCTATGAAGGCCTGGCTCTCGCTGGGCAGTGCATGAAAAAACAAATAGTATTAAGAAAAAGCACAAAACAGTCCTTGGTTTGATACTGAATGCAGGGAAATGAAATCAGAGTTACAACGCGCTCTGAGAAAATTTACAAACTGTAGTAATGAAAAACGAGCAGAAGTACTCAGACACATATACGTTGATAAGCGAAGGGATTATAAACGGCTTTTAAATGCGAAAAAAGCCGAAGATAAAAACGCGCACTCTAGATTCACTAGATGCAAATATAAACGATCCCAAGACATTCTGGAGAACTATAAAATCAAGAGTTTTCACTAAAGTTCCAGATACTTCTATCACAATAGACGAATGGTATGATCACTTCTATAAGGTTTTCAACGATAATTCTATCCAAGATGAAATATTACAGAGAGATAACATTCAGGAAGATGTGTGTTTCGAGAGTCAGTGGTTTGCTAATATTAGAATTATAGAGAACACCACATTAAATTCAGAAATAACAGTATCAGAGGTTAAAGACGACGCAATCGGAGCTTTAAAGAATGGAAAGCGGCCGGACCAGATGGATTTAGTGGCGAGTTTTATAAACACGCTCCTCCTTTTATTATTTCATTCATCACCAAATTTTTCAACAAATTGTATGATTCTGGGACTTTTCCACTTGTCTGGTCCGAATCAGTTATACACACCCGATACACAAAAAAGGCGATATTAATTCGCCTGACAACTATAGAGGTATTTCATTGCTAAACATTTGCGGCAAACTGTATACTTATATCATAAATAAACGCTTGACACAATGGGTGGAAGAAAATAATATATTAAACGAATCACAAGGCGGATTCAGAAAGAGCTATAGTACAGTTGATCAGATATTTACTTTAATAAGTCTGGTGCAAAAACAGTTGTCTTCTGGAAAGAAACTTTATGCTGCGTTTATTGATTAAAAAAAAAAGCCTTTGACTTAGTAAATCGAAATCATTTGTGGTTAATTCTTCGTAAAAGTGGTATTCATGGCAAAATGTATCGAGCTATTAGGAGTATATATCAAGTTTTGAAAGCTAGAGTCCGAGCAAATAATGATCTTACTGAAGCTTTTATGTGCCCCCGTGGATTATAAAACAGGGGGACAACTGCAGCCCTATTCTTTTTTCTCTGTTCATTAATGAACTTGCTAATGACATTGTGACACATGGTAAACACGGAATAAGCTTATCACCTGACTTGTTACAGATTCTAATCATGTTATTTGCTGATGATGTCGTCGTTCTTCTTTCCCACACATAGTGGGTCTTCAGCACCAGCTGAACGTATTAAGTAGCACTGTTTGACAGACTCCAACTAACTGTTAATGAAGAAAAATCTAAAATAGTCATATTTAGAAAAGGGGGCCATATCGCTTGTCGAGAAAAATGGTTCTATAAAGGTGTCCAGCTAGAAGTTGTAAATGAATATAAATACCTCGGAGTAATGGTATCTATAGGCTTAACGTTTTCATACTCACTGGAGGATATGGCTCTGAAAGCGAAGAGGTGTGTTTTTAGTGTTTTGAAATTCTATGGTCACTTGGAGAAAATAATCCCAAACTTTTCTTTAAAATTTTTGATTGCCCAAATTCAGCCTATCTTAACATATGGATCTGAGGTGTGGGGTCTGACAGCAGATCATACAGTTATTGAAAAGAGTTCATCTACTAGCCATTAAACGTCTGTTGGATGTGAGTATGAAAACACCAAGTGCACTTGTGTACTGTGAATCTGGTAGATACCCACTTTATATTCAGACATCTATAAAATGTATCAAGTATTGGTTAAAACTAATCCGTATAGACGAAAGCCGTATTCCAAAGAAATCTTACAAATGCTCTATGCTTTGTTTTGCAACGGTAAGAAGAACTGGGTAGCCAACGTATGCTTTACTTTGTTTAGATACGGCTTTGGTTTCGTTTGGGAGAACCAAGGAGTTGAAATGTTAAATATTTTGTGTCCATCTTTAAGCAAAGACTATTTGATTGCCATTTACAGGATATTGATTCTAAAATTATGGCAAAAGAAAGATTCAGATTCTATTCATCGTTCAGGCAATTATGTGATGTCCCGACATATCTATTCACTGTTAAAAACCCTGCTCTCAGAAAACATTTGTCAAGAGTCAGACTCGGTGTCTCACAGTTGAAAACCCCACCTATATAGATATTCTAAAAGGAAAGAAAATACTAGCTGTCCTTTTTGCCCTAATTCTGAAGAATCAGAATTACATTTTATATTGGTTTGTAGTTACTACTAAAGCTATCCGAGAAATGTATATCCCACCCAAATATGTTCTCACCCAAATGCGTTTAAATCAAGCCTTTTGCTTTCTGATACAAGAATGTGTATGCCTCTTGCCCTGTATCTGTCTAAAGCATTTACTTTCAGAAACCAATCTTTATATGATGTTTCCTCTTATGTACGATATTATGATTGATTTCCCTTTGTTACCCCCCCCACCCCCCCTTCCCCCCTTGACAGGGCCGAGAGGCCTGGCTCAAAATAAATACTTTTGTCTGCTTTTCTCTCTCT
>JADBJO010027977.1:0-5000 GCA_016801955.1 Conus betulinus
GCAGTGACCCTGTCAGTACAGTATATTTACAGGGATATTTACAGGGGTGATAATCCCTGGCAGTGACCCTGTCAGTACAGTATATTTACAGTATATTTACATTGCGAGCACAGGGGTGACCATGGCAGTGACCCTGTCAGTACAGTATATTTACAGTATATTTACAGGGACACAGGGTGATAATCCCTGGCAGTGACCCAGTACAGTATATTTACAGGGACACAGGGTGATAATCCCTGGCAGTGACCCTGTCAGTACAGTCATATATTACAGTATATTTACAGGGACACAGGGTGATAATCCCTGGCAGTGACCCTGTCAGTACAGTATATTTACAGTATATTTACAGGGACACAGGTGATAATCCCTGGCAGTGACCCTGTCAGTACAGTATATTTACAGGGACACCGGGTGATAATTACTGGCAGTGACCCTGTCAGTACAGTATATTTACAGGGACATAGGTGATAATCTCTGGCAGTGACCCTGTCAGTACAGTATATTTACAGGGACACAGGTGATAATCTCTGGCAGATGACCCTGTCAGTACAGTATATTTACAGGGACACAGGGTGATAATCTCTGGCAGTGACCCTGTCAGTACAGTATATTTACAGGGACACAGGGTGATAATCTCTGGCAGTGACCCTGTCAGTACAGTATATATTTACAGGGACACACAGGTGATAATCCCTGGCAGTGACCCTGTCATTTACAGTATATTTACAGTATTTACAGGGACACAGGGTGATAATCCCTGGCAGTGACCCTGTCAGTACAGTAATTTTACAGTATATTTCCAGGGACACAGGGTGATAATGCCCCTGGCAGTGACCCTGTCAGTACAGTATATTTACAGGGACACAGGGTGATAATCTCTGACAGTGACCCTGTCAGTACAGTATATTTACAGGGACAGGGTGATAATCCTCTGGCAGTGACCCTGTCAGTACAGTATATTTACAGGGACACAGGGTGATAATCTCTGGCAGTGACCCTGTCAGTACATATTTACATATATTTACAGTATATTTACAGGGGACTTAGGGTCATAATCCCTCTGCAGTGACCCTGTCAGTACAGTATATTTACAGGGACACAGGGTGATAATCTCTGGCAGTGACCCTCGTTCAGTACAGTATATTTACAGTATATTTACAGGGACACAGGGTGATAATCTCCTGGCAGTGACCCTGTCAGTACAGTATATTTACAGGGACACAGGGTGATAATCTCTGGCAGTGACCCTGTCAGTACAGTATATTTACAGTATATTTACAGGGACACAGGGTGATAATCTCTGGCAGTGACCCTGTTCAGTACAGTATATTTACAGGGACACAGGGTGATAATCTCTGGCAGTGACCCTGTCAGTACAGTATATTTACAGTAATATTTACAGGGACACCGGGTGATAATCCCTGGCAGTGACCCTGTCAGTACACAGTATTTACAGTATATTTACACGTGGGGGGACACCAGGTGATAATCCCTGGCAGTGACCCTGTCAGTACAGTATATTTACAGTATATTTACAGGGACACAGGGTGATAATCCCTGGCATGACCCTGTCAGTACAGTATATTTACAGTATCTTTGCAGGGACACCGGGTGATAATCTCTGGCAGTGACCCTGTCAGTACAGTATATTTACAGGGACACAGGGTGATAATCTCTCTGGCAGGACCCTGTCAGTACAGTATATTTACAGTATATTTACAGGGACACAGGGTGATAATCCCTGGCAGTGACCCTGTCAGTACAGTATATTTACAGTATATTTACAGGGACACAGGGTGATAATCCCTGGCAGTGACCCTGTCAGTACAGTATATTTACAGGGACACAGGGTGATAATCTCTGGCAGTGACCCTGTCAGTACAGTAGATTGTACAGTATATTTACAGGGACACAGGGTGATAATCTCTGGCAGTGACCCTGTCAGTACAGTATATTTACAGGGACACAGGGTGATAATCTCTGGCAGTGACCCTGTCAGTACAGTATATTTACAGTATCTTTGCAGGGACACCGGGTGATAATCTCTGGCAGTGACTGTCAGTACAGTATATTTACAGGGACACAGGGTGATAATCTTTGGCAGTGACCCTGTCAGTACAGTATATTTACAGTATATTTACAGGGACACAGGGTGATAATCTCTGGCAGTGAGCCTGTCAGTACAGTATATTTACAGGGACACAGGGTGATAATCTCTGGCAGTGACCCTGTCAGTACAGTATATTTACAGTATATTTTACAGGGACACCGGTGATAATCCCTGGCAGTGACCCTGTCAGTACAGTATATTTACAGTATATTTACAGGGAACACAGGGTGATAATCCCTGGCAGTGACCCTGTCAGTACAGTATATTTACAGGGACACAGGGTGATAATCTCTGGCAGTGACCCTGTCAGTACAGTATATTTACAGTATATTTACAGGGACACAGGGTGATAATCTCTGGCAGTGACCCTGTCAGTACAGTATATTTACAGGGACACAGGGTGATAATCTCTGGCAGTGACCCTGTCAGTACAGTATATTTACAGGGACGCAGGGTGATAATCTGGCAGTGACCCTGTATTTACAGTATATTTACAGGGACGCAGGGTGATAATCCTCTGGCAGTGACCCTGTCAGTACAGTATATTTACAGGGACACAGGTTGATAATCTCTGACAGTGACCCTGTCAGTACAGTATATTTACAGGGACACAGGGTGATAATCTCTGGCAGTGACCCTGTCAGTACAGTATATTTACAGGGACACAGGGTGATAATCCCTGGCAGTGACCCTGTCAGTACAGTATATTTACAGTATATTTACAGGGACACAGGGTGATAATCCCTGGCAGTGACCCTGTCAGTACAGTATATTTACAGGGACGCAGGGTATTAATCCCTGGCAGTGACCCTGTCAGTACAGTATATTTACAGGGACACGGGTGATAATCTCTGGCAGTGACCCTGTCAGTACAGTATATTTACAGTATATTTACAGGGACACAGGGTGATAATCTCTGGTAGTGACCCTGTCAGTACAGTATATTTTACGGGACACAGGGTGATAATCTCTGGCAGTGACCCTGTCAGTACAGTATATTTACAGTATATTTACAGGGACACAGGGTGATAATCTCTGGCAGTGACCCTGTCAGTACAGTATATTTACAGGGACACAGGGTGATAAATCTCTGGCAGTGACCCTGTCAGTACAGTATATTTACAGGGACACAGAGTGATAATCTCTGGCAGTGACCCTGTCAGTACAGTATATTTACAGGGACACAGGGTGATAATCTCTGGCAGTGACCCTGTCAGTACAGTATATTTACAGTATATTTACAGGGACACAGGGTGATAATCTCTGGCAGTGACCCTGTCAGTACAGTATATTTACAGGGACACAGGGTGATAATCTCTGGCAGTGACCCTGTCAGTACAGTATATTTACAGATATATTTACAGGGACACCGGGTGATAATCTCTGGCAGTGACCCTGTCAGTACAGTATATTTACAGGGACACAGGGTGATAATCTCTGGCAGTGACCCTGTCAGTACAGTATATTTACAGTATATTACAGGGACACCGGGTGTTAATCCCTGGCAGTGACCCTGTCAGTACAGTATATTTACAGTATATTTACAGGGACACCGGGTGATAATCCCTGGCAGTGACCCTGTCAGTACAGTATATTTACAGGGACGCAGGGTGCTAATCTCTGGCAGTGACCCTGTCCAGCACAATGCCCATCATTGGGCGGCCAATTCTGGCAGTGAGTTGTAGAGTGTCCTGAAGAGAGAGAGAGAGAGAGAGAGAGAGAGAGAGAGAGAGAGAGAGAGAGAGAGAGAGGAGAGAGAGAGAGAGAGAGAGAGAGAGAGCTGTTGCTTTCATGACAATCGATTCCACCCTCTCTCTCCTTCTCCCCACCCCCCCCCTCTTCCTGCTGCGCCAGTCCGCCCCAAATGGCCCAATGCGCATCGATTTTCACCCCTCGTCATCTTGCGTAGAGTGACAGTCGCTGGTCAATACTCTAAATGATGGGCAGACAGACTCCAACCTGCCCTCTTTTGCCCCTTGGAACTGTTCCTCTCCATCCTGACACTCTGTGGCTGATTGACAAAGGGCACTTGTTGAACAAAGGGCACTTGTTGGCAAAGGGCACTTGTTGACAAAGGGCGCTTGCTACCGCTCTGAAACAGTCGGTATAGTCTCGCACCGTCTACGAAGAACGCACTTTTTGATTCTGTGTGACCTTGACAAGTCTGGCATCTTCCAGACACGCTGATCTCTTTCCTGCTCAGCTGAAATCTCCCTGCCTCACAGTTCTTGCCCTTCTGACCCTACCACACTCCTTCCTTTTCTATTCGCGCGCGTGTGTGTATGTGTGTGTGTGTGTGTGTGTGTGTGTGTGTGTGTGTGTGTGTGTGCGTGCGTGCGTGCGTGCGTGCGTGCGTGCGTGCGCGCGTGTGTGTGTGGTGTGTGTGTGTGTGTGTGTGTGTGTGGTGTGTGTGTGTGTGTGTGTGGTGGTGTCTGTGCGTGCTTGTGCGTGTGTGTGCGTGTGCGTGTGCGTGTGTGCTTGTGTGCGTGCGCGCCGCGGCGCGCGCGCGCGCGCGCGCGTTTTGTGTGTGTGTGTGTGTGTGTGTTTTTCGTGTCCATAATGTAATAGTCAAGGGTGATGAATGGATACGAAACCCTCCCCATTTTACACAAGCTTCCACTCCCCCCCCCCCCCCCCCCCACACACACACACAGACAGAAAGAAGCATGCGTGTTATATGGTCTTGAACAGAGAGAGAGAGAGAGAGAGAGAGAGAGGGGGGGGGGGCAGAGTAACAGAATACAAGCACGTCTTACTGAGGGTAAGATGGATGAACTGATTACACCACGTTCTATTAAATATACAGATAAGTAATAAACTAGAGCAGCCGGGTCTTCCTTGCAGTTATACTAGCGCCGCCCCCCCCCCCCCCCCCCCCCAGACAGACCGG
>JADBJO010027977.1:10000-15000 GCA_016801955.1 Conus betulinus
AGAGAGAGAGAGAGAGAGAGAGAGAGAGAGAGAGAGAGCGATGGACAGAACAACAGACAGACGGACGGACGGACGAGAGAGGAGAGAGAGAGAGAGAGAGAGAGAGAGAGAGAGAGAGAGAGAGAGAGAGAGAGGAGTGAGAGAGTACGGATGGACGGACGGACGGATGGAAGAGAGAGAAGAGAGAGAGAGAGATGAGAGACAGAGAGACAGAGAGAGAGAGACAGAGAGAGAGAGAGAGAGAGAGAGAGAGAGAGAGTCCTTTCAAGGGTAACAGATGTCCTTTGTTCCATCTGGCATTTGTTCTCTCTCAGATTGTACGGATACACTAGAGAACACACACACACACACACACACACACACACACACACACACACACACACCACACACACACACGCGCGGGCGCGCGCGCACGCACGCACGCACGCACGCGCGCACGCACGCACACACACACACACACACCACACACACACACACACACACACGGTATTCCAAAGTGCAGCAGAGAATGAAGACAAAGAAGACAGTGAGCCAATCACTGTGTCAACACTGCGGGCAGGAAATGACTGCAGTGTGTCAGGGGCAGTCATCTTCATGTGTGGCATTGACTGCAGTGTGTCAGGGGGCAGTTATCTTCACGTGTGGCGTTGACTGCAGTGTGTCAGGGGGCAGTTATCTTCACGTGTGGCGTTGACTGCAGTGTGTCAGGGGGCATTATCTTCATGTGTGGCATTGACTGCAGTGTGTCAGGGGCAGTTATCTTCATGTGTGGCGTTGACTGCAGTGTGTCAGGGGGCAGTTATCTTCATGTGTGGCGTTGACTGCAGTGTGTCAGGGGGCAGTTATCTTCATGTGTGGCGTTGACTGCAGTGTGTCAGGGGGCAGTTATCTTCATGTGTGACATTGACTGCAGTGTGTCAGGGGGCAGTTATCTTCATGTGTGGCAGTGTGTCAGGGGGCAGTTATCTTGTGTGGCGGGGGCAGGGGGCAGTTATCTTCATGTGTGGCGTTGACTGCAGTGTGTCAGGGGGCAGTTATCTTCATGTGTGGCGTTGACTGCAGTGTGTCAGGGGGCAGTTATCTTCATGTGTGGCGTTGACTGCAGTGTGTCAGGGGGCAGTTATCTTCATGTGTGGCGTTGACTGCAGTGTGTCAGGGGGCAGTTATCTTCATGTGTGGCGTTGACTGCAGTGTGTCAGGGGGCAGTTATCTTCATGTGTGGCGTTGACTGCAGTGTGTCAGGGGGCAGTTATCTTCATGTGTGGCATTGACTGCAGTGTGTCAGGGGGCAGTTATCTTCATGTGTGGCGTTGACTGCAGTGTGTCAGGGGGGCAGTTATCTTCATGTGTGGCGTTGACTGCAGTGTGTCAGGGGGCAGTTATCGTCATGTGTGGCGTTGACTGCAGTGTGTCAGGGGGGCAGTTATCTTCATGTGTGGCGTTGACTGCAGTGTGTCAGGGGGCAGTTATCGTCATGTGTGGCATTGACTGCAGTGTGTCAGGGGAGAGAGAGAGAGAGAGAGAGAGAGAGAGAGAGAGAGAGAGAGAGAGAGAGAAGAGAGACAGAGAGACAGAGAGAGAGAGAGAGGAGAGAGAGAGAGACAGAGACAGAAAGACAGACAGAGAGAGATAGAGAAACAGAAAGAAAGAAGACAGACAGACAGACAGACAGACACACACACACATACACACACACACGTGCGCGCGCGCGCAGCGCACGCACGCACACACACACACACACACACACGTGCGCGCACACACACGCACACACACACACAAACACACACACACACACAAAGACACACACACACACATCACACACACGACGACACAGAGAGAGAGAGAGAGAGGAGAGAGAGAGAGAGAGAGAGAGAGAGAGAGAGAGAGAGAGAGAGGGAGGGAGAGGAGGGAGAGAGAGAGAGAGACGGACACAGAGAGAGAGAGAGAGAGAGAGAGAGAGAGAGAGAGACAGAGACAGAGACAGACAGACAGACAGACAGAGGTAGACGAATACACAGACAGATATAGAGACAGACAAGGAGACAAAGAGAGAGAGGTTACACCAATAAAGGTGTGAGACCACTACAAAGAAGGGCAGTATGACGGGACTGCAACTGTAAACGTCATCAGAACATGAGTAGTAACAAATTCAATTGTCAACGTAATCAGAATATGAGTACTAACAAATTCAACTGTCAACGTCATCAGAATATGACTACCAACAAATCCAACTGTCGACGTCATCACAATATGAGTACTAACAAATCCATCTGTCAACGTCATCAGAATAAAAGTAGTAACAAATTCAAAGCCAACGTCATCAGAATATGAGTACTTAACAAATCCAACTGTCAACATCATCAGAATATGAGCACTAACAAATCCAACTGTCAACGTCATCAGAATATGAATACTAACATATCCAACTGCCAACGTCATCAGAATATGAGTACTAACAAACTTCAGATACAAAGGCTCCCTCGGCCTTAAAGTGTATTACCAAATTATGAATAGTTCTTTTATTATTTCATGCCTTCTGTGAACAAAATAAACAAGGGTACTTGTATCTCTCTCTTTGTCTGTCTACTATCTATCTATCTATCTATCTATCTATCTATCTATCTATCTATCTATCTATCTAGCTAGCTATCTAGCTATCTAATAATAATAATAATGATATATATACTTATATAGCCATTTCTTGTTATACAACTCAATGCGCTTACATCCACCATTTGCACTTATTCATACAATATTCATGCACACAGCAAAAAGAAAATACACAATGGCAAACGCACCTACATGCATAAACTGCCTCACCCGGCTAGTTGTGGGAGGAATTTTAGGAGAGATCTAGTCATCTACAGAAGAGAATAGGCTTTTTTTTGGAAGAGGTAAGTTTGAGCTGAGATTTAAAAGAAGAAAGAGTAGGCTGATTACGAANTGCCACCGATACTGTATGGGAAGCCAGTGCAGTTCCATCAGCATGGGAGTGATGTGCTCATACCTCCTCCTCTTCAAAACAAGTCGTGCAGCGCTATTTTGGACTCTCTGCAGCCGAGCAATCTGTTCTGCGGGAAGCCCAGCATAAACAGAGTTGCAGTAGTCCAGTCTTGACATCACCGTGGCACAGACTAGCCTGACAGCTACTTCCCTGGATATAAGCGTCGGATGGAAGCAATACGTCTCAGCTCTAAAAAAGATGAGCGACAGACTACAGATATTTTGATTCTGCATGGTCAGACACTGATCAATGGTAACACCAAGGTATTTGACAGAGTGATTGAAAGGCAATTCAGTGCCATCAACAACATTGACTCTGACTCAACGAGTTTGAGGCAGGAGGAGGTTCCAACGGGCATGACTTCAGTCTTTTCACAATTTATTTAAGCTTATTACTTGTCATCCATTCCTGCACACTGCTGATACACCGAGACACCCCAGATTGAACAGAAAACAAACTCATCAGGTGTGCCACTCTTAGAAAGCTCTGTGTCATCAGCATACTTGTGAAAATCACAATCATGGTCCGAGATAACATCCGACAAGGGCTGTGAGTACAATGTAAACAACACTGGGCCCAATACTGACCCCTGAGGTACTCCATATAAAAGAGGTGACGAAGTAGACCTTACACCACCCACAACCACCGCCTGCGACCTATCTCTGATGTATGATTCGAACCACTGGAGAACTATCCCATCACACACCAAAAGTGACCCTAAGCCTTTCAAGTAAAGTAGTGTGATCTAGCGTATCAAAGGCAGCACTCAGATCAAGCAAGGCTACGAGAGAAACAAGTTTCCTGTCGGATTTGCACAGTAAACAGTCGAGTACGCTCAATACAGCAGTCTCAGTGCTATGATTCTTCCTATAAGCAGACTGACAGGCCTCAAGAAGACCATGGTCTGAAAGATGAGTCTGAAGCTGCTTCAGCACAACTCTTTCAAGGATTTTTGAGAGGAATGGGAGGTTGGACACTGGTCTATAGTTCTTTAACTTATTAAGGTCTAGTCCTGGCTTTTTTCAAGAGAGGGTAACGATTGCCTGCTTAAACTGAGGAGGTACTATGCCTGACGAGAGAGATTTGTTTACAATGTTTGTAATCACGGGAATCAAATGAGAGGCACACCTTTTTAAGGAGGGAAGTAGGGATGGGGTCAAGGACACAACTTTTGCTGGAAGATTCACTTATGAGATCGGCGATCAGTTTTTCATCCACTGGATTAAAAGTACAAAAAGGTGGTCCACAGTATTTATCATAAAGGATTGGTTGGGAAGGATTTGCATCAAGATTGTCACGGATGGTTTTGATTTTATCAACAAAAGAATTCGCTAAATTGTTGAGAGATTTGAGAAGAAGGAATGTTCGTGGGCAAACTTAATTTCTTTTGTTTGCCAAGTAGTTCATTTGAAGAGAAAACAACTGCTTTGATGAAGAACAAGAGTCAATTTTATCACGGTAGTATGACTCTCTGGCATCCTGGAGGCAGTCCCCTGCCTCACAACCTGTTCGCTGCAAAGATCTCTGGCGGTGGATGGTCAATCGGCTCTTTCTCCAGCGTCTCTCGCTGCGCCGGCGTTGACGTCGAGCAGTCTCTCACGTCCTCGGAGCCAAGGAGCTGAGGGACGGTCAGTAACACACCTAGTCACTGCAGGCGCGTGTCGGTCCAGAATTTTCCCGAAGGCCATCGTTAAGCACTTCAACTAATTGTGTGACATCTGCATTGCTTTGCTGTTTATGCATGCCCTGAGCAAAACTCTTGACCTCTTGGTCAAAAACAGCCACACACAATGCTTTCATGTTCCTTGACGTAACAAGTCTTTTCCGAGGAGGGTGTGTGGAGATCTTCAAACTACACACAACAACATAATGGTCTGAAAGACCAGCATAGTCACGAACTTCATCCACAGAGAGACGCCGTCATCATCATGTTTCCCACCACCCAGTCAAGAATATGGCCATGTTTGTGTGTTGGTGTTTGAACAAACTGAGACAG
>JADBJO010027978.1:0-20658 GCA_016801955.1 Conus betulinus
GTTATTTTCCCGAACAGTTCTATTGGTACTTTGCTGTTCGTGGACAAATGAATCCATTCCATTTTGTTTCTCGTACCAGCGTTTCCAAACACAACGGGCGGAGGTGAAGATGAAGCAAGGATCATGTTTACATACATACATCTTCAAGTAAATTTCATTTACATTAGAAATAATAATAGTTACTCATTTTATAGAAGAGACAAGAAAATAATGTTCAATGAAAAAATGCGAGGCTGAAATATTGTTGGCCTGTTATTTACATCACTCTCTCTCTCTCTATCTCTCTCTCTCTCTCTCTCTCTCTCTCTCTCTCTCTCTCTCTGTGCGTGCAAAGGGCATGCGTGCGTGCATTCTCTTCCTTCCATTTCGTTTTACTTTTTCTTCTTTTCTTTCTTTCTTTTCTTATTTTTTTTCTTTTTTTGTTTAAGCCATCCTTTCATTTCCAACAACCGCTTGGACGCGTCTAGAATCATGTCCGTCAATTTTCTGGTGTATTGATTTGATTTGTCTGTGATTACCATGCCAAGGAGGTTCTGTTCCCATCCGCCTCCGTTTGATTTCTGTGTTCCTTTGTCCTTCAGAAAGATGAAGGCAAAAACTACCCAACCTGTTGTAACCAAACTTAGTGAGGAGACAAGACATAGGCCAGATTGACAGCAAACTGTGAGATAAATATATGAAATTGAAATATAACACGTTTTTTAACCAAACATGGCGAAGACGAGGACAGACTGAAAATTCTCTTGAAGCAGTGTATTAACGTGGAGTGTGGTGATCCAAATAAACTGTCCCATGATATCAGTTGACGTGTTGTCTTTTGCACATTTCATTCAATATATCAGGGGAAGTAACTCTCTGAGACTCATTGGACCTTGGCAGAGGTCTGCGTAGCCTTCTCTTTCCCCGCCCCTCGGTGCCATTCTGTCATATGTGCTATTGTTGGTGTAGCCTTATAATTATCTAATCCATTGTCATCATTATCTATCATTATTTTTCGTGGAGGTGAAATACCACCCCACCCCCCCCCCCCCCGAAACATTAACGTCCCCCCCCCTAAATCATTCTGAGTGGACAAACGACGTAGGGAGGGGGGTGGTGCTTGGTGGTGGTGGGGGGGGGGGGGGGGCGCCCCGGGTGGGTAAAGATGAGGGTCCCCCCCCCCCCCCCCCCCCCCCCCCCCCCCCCCCGCCCCCCCCCCCCCCCCCCCCCCCCCCTAATAAAAAAAAAAGATCTGACCCCGCGCCGGAACCTCCCCCCCCCCCCGGCATCTCCTTGGGTAAGGTTATAAAGGTGAACATACCCTTGGAATTCAAAAGGGGGGGGAGGATCCCCCCAGGGGGGGAAGGAGACCCCGAAGGGGGGGGGCGGGGGGAGGATAGCGCGCCGCACGCAGGGAGATGGAAGCATGCAGTGCGGGCGCGGGGGTGGAGGGTGGTGGCAGGGGGGGGGGGGGGGGCGAGCGCAGGGCGGAGGGTGTAAACGATGAGGGTGGAGGTGGTCTGGTGGGAGGAACAGTCTGAAATGAGGGGGGAGGAAACAACGAACAGTCAGAGGAAAAGTTAAAAAAAAAAAAAGGAAAAGCATCTGACAAGAGAAAAATGTAAGCGAGCCGGCGGCTGGGGATTGGCTATAAATTGGCTATTTTAGAAATTCAAGGTTGAGAGAGGGAGAGAGAGAGAGGCGGAGGAGAGGAGGAGGGAGAGAAGAGAGAGATGCGGAGGAGAGATGAGAGAGAGAGAGGAAGGGAGAGAGAAGAGGAGAGAGGGAGACGTGAGGGAGAGGAGGGATGAGACAGGAGAGAGAGAGAGAGAGAGATACCACTGTGCTATATGCACACCACACATAACCACAACACAACACACAACACACACACACACACAAACACACACACACACAACACACACCACACACACACACACGTACACACACACACACACACCACACACACACACACACACACACACACCACACACTCACACACACACACGCACACACACACAGACACACAGACACACACGCGCGCGCACTCACATACACACATACACACGCACACACTCACAGAGAGAGAGAGAGAGGAGAGAGAGAGAGAGAGAGGTGCTCGTGTGTGTGTGTGTGTATGTTCTGTATGTGTGGGTCTGTACCTTCGTGCGTGCGTGCACGCGCGCTCGTGTGTTGTGTGTGGTGTGTGTGTGTGTGTGTGGTGTGTGTGTGTGTGTGTGGTGTGTTGCGCGCGCGCGCGCGTGCGTGCTGTGTGTGTGTGTGTGTGTGTGTGTGGTGTGTGTGTGTGTGTGTGTGTGTGTGCGTGTGGGTGTGCACCACAGCACAAGATGCAGGGAGAGTCACGCCATACCCCCCCTCCTGTGACTGCACATCGATCCTCTGTGGCGGGGAATGTCAGGCAAGCTGTGTGACCAAAGCCAGACAAATCCTGGCAATTACCTGGAAGGTGTGTTTTAATTCATGGCTTCGTGTTGAAGGAGGTCAGCAAACAGTTCAGTCAGTCTGTCAAGTGTGTGTGTGTTGTGTGTGTGTGTGTGTGTGTGTGGTGTGTGTGTGTGTGTGTGTGTGGTGGTGTGTGTTTGTGTGTGTGTGTGTGTGTATGTGTGGTGTGTGTTGTGTGTGTGTGTGTGTGTGTGTGTGTGTGTGTGGTGTGGTGGGTGTGTGTTTTCTGAAAGCACACAAAACACACACACACAAACCACACACACACACACACACACACACACACACACACACACACACACACACCACACACACACACTCTCTCTCTCTCTCTCTCTCTCTCTCTCTCTCTCTCACATGACAAGCGCTCACATACAGGAGCGCATGTGTATGCTGAGACACACACAAGAGAGAGAGAGAGAGAGAGGAGAGAGAGGGACAGACAGACAGACAAAGACAGCAAGACAGAGAACAGACAGAGACAGAGAGAAAGGAGACGAGAGCGAGACCTGAGGAGAGAGAGGAGAGAGAGAGATCGAGAGAGAGAGAGGAGAGAGAGAGAGAGGGGAGAGAGAGAGAGAGAGAGAGAGAGAGAGAGCTGAGACACAAATCCACAGACGTTTTTCCCATCAAGGATTTATCAGAACCGCCTGTCGGTTTCAACAGTTCCAGGCGGCGGCTGAACACCCTGCGTTCCGTGTCAGCTGGGATTTCCTGTGAACTACCAGCTTAGATCCAGTCTGTACGCCCCCTCCCACCCCCCCCCCCTCTCCACCCCTTCCTTCCGCTCCCATCCCTTTTCCCCTCCTCCTCCCCCCCCCCCTCCCCATCCGCACCTGTATGGGCCTCCACCCTTCCGTCAACGTAAAGGAGCACATGCTTGCCCTCATCACTGATGAGGCTGTTTTTAACCATTTGGTGCTTTGTTTGCTCTGTTGCCTGTAATTATTTGATAGCGTTTTGTGTTGTATTTACGGTATTGTAATGCATTGTACTGTACTGTACTGTACTGTACTGTACTGTATATGGGTATTGTTGAATGCGTAGGTCAGACATCTGCTAAGTCGTAGCTACGAGACCCTCGTCTTCAATCTCTCATCTTGTTGGTTATTCCTTTGTCCATCAGCTTAAAATCATGCGCAGTGGGGGCTCCGAACTTTGCGGATGTGGTGTAGCGTATATGGACTAGTCCGCACGCCGTGACGCTTCCTTGATGAAGCTAAAACTGTGTTATTGTATGGTGTGCGGGTATTGTATTCTCTTGCATTGCATTGTGTTTGTATTGTTCTGCACTGTTTATGGTTATCGTGTTGTACCGTATGCGGGTTTTGTATTTGGATATTATTGTGTTGTACTGTGTTGTATTTGGAGTGTTATTGTAATTTACTTAGGTATTCTATTTGGATATATTGTACTGTGTGTTATTTTGCTTTGTACTGTATTATTTTGGAAATGGCATTGTACTACGTTTGAGTGTTGTATTTGGGGGGTTGTACTGTGTTGTATTTTGGTATGGTATTGCATTGTATTTTCTCATTCTGTCGGGTTTGTATCATATTCTTTAGGTTCAACAACACAAACAGGGTTTCCTCTGTGGACAAATCCTAACTGATTTTTCCTGAGGAGAGCATGTGACCATTATACAATGCTACACTTTTATTCTTGTCTGTTCTATCTGCCTATATTGTCTGTGTCTTTACCAACAGGGATTTTCAACTTCGTACAGAATTTTGCCAGGGGTAGCTCCCCTGTGGCCGTGTTTCTCAGGGGCTGTTTCGGTACAGATAGCTCGCCTACCTTCTGGAGTTTTTTTTTTTTTTTTTTTTTTTTTTCCGAACAACTTCATCTTTTCTTTAACTCTCTTTGCCTCTGCCTTTAAGAAATATTTGAAAATATATTTTTTTTCTGTCGCTTACTGTTTTTCAGCCTGTGTGGACCGTTCTGCTCTCTAGGTTCTGGAAACTTTTTTTTTTTTTTTCATAGTTTATTTTCTGGTCGTAAATTGTGACCTCCAAGCCTCTTTTTGTGGTAATCTGGCGACTAGGTGATGAGTTCAGGGTGGACACCATTCTGTTGTGTCTGCTGGCCTATTTGGCTGTTTGAAAATATTGTGTAGCATTTGACTGGTTTTCTTAACTGTTTTTTTTTTTAAGTCTGCATTAAGCGGAATGGCTGGCGTTGTCAGCCAAGCTTGATCTTGTTTGTTATGGCGTTCATGTCATGACTTTAAGGCTGGCTGCAAGATCCGTTTAGCTTTGACTGAGGTCTGCGCCCCCCCCCCCCCCCCCCCCCCCCCCACACACACACACACACACACACACACTGACCTTCTATTTTTCTCGGGATGTTTTTTCACTGTATTGTAATAATGATGGTAATAATAAATACACAAGATTTTTTGTTAAATAAAAGAAAAATGTAGAATGAAAACTATTATGAAAACTCAACTGAAATAGAATCGTACCAGAAGAAACAAAACAAAAAAATTTCCAATATCATTTGATAAAAAAAAAAAAAAATTTGACATAGATCTAAGCAGTTGGAGCATGAAGTATATTTCTCCAATATCATTTAGATGCAAATCATTTCTGATCCAACGAGTACCATTCAGTTAGTCTAGAAAGACAGGAAGTATTACCACAGTTTGTTGACGATGTATGTAGTTCTGGACTTTGCAGGAGGATGTATTGAATTGGACATATTTCCCTTTACAGACAATTCTTCCTTGCTCGCCTCTTAGTTTTTTCACCTCAGTGTTTCCGGATGGAAGCTGCTATATTACTCTGATTCTCCAAGGCGCCGAACAACTTGAGGTCGTTGGCCTGGGTCTGAACCCTCTCCCCCCGGCCCTCCGTCTCCCCCCCCCCTCCCCATGCTCTGCAGCAGCATGCTATGGGCATTTTGGGAGGAGATGGTCTGGTGCTACGCTACAGATGCAGTCCTTTTTTGTTTCAGACTACTTGGTTGTTAGCTTTAGTCTTTGCATTTGGGTTTTGCGCACAGAGCCGATCTCAACTTGCGACATTGTGTCCCTGATTTGGCCTCCGCGGTCCGCGCGGCTGTAAGCTGCCATCACGGCTTGACTCGTGTTTTTTGACAGGAATGTCTAGCAGATTTTTCTTCCGTCTGGATTTCTGTTTTGGTTAAAACGATACCTGCTGGGAGGAATGATTATAGCGAAATAAGTGAGTGTATGTGAATGAGTGAGTGAGTGAGTGAGTGTGTGTGTGTGTGTGTGTGTGGTGTGTGTGTGTGTGTGTGTGTGTGTTTTAACCGTATGCCATGCATGCTTTTCTCGTTCTCTCTCCCTGTCCTATGTTTCCGTTTCTATGTCTGTCTGTCTGTCTGCCTGCCTGCCTGCGTGCCTCTCTGTCTGTCTGTCTCTTTTTCCTTTTCTCTACCTCTGTCTGTCTGTCTGTCTGTCTCTTTCTCTCTCTCTGTATGTGTGTGTGTGTGTGTGCGTGCGTGCGTGCGTGCGTGCGTGCGTGCATGTGCGCGCGCGCGCACACGCGCGCGCGTGTGTGTGTGTTAGAGAAGGGAACGGAAAGGGATCTTTTCTTGCCACAAGCTTTGCTAACTTTGCTGTTGAACTCATATTTTTAATGCCCAGGGCAAGAATTAAGGCCCCTCTCCCCTGCCCCCCCCCCCCCCTCCCTCCCCGTCCCGACCTTTCCTTCCTTCTCAGCCATCTACACACATTCTATGGCTTTGTTTTCCTTTCCCCCATACGTTCCTCCTTGAAGCTCTAAGCCATGTTCGTTGTGTGTTCCGCAGAGGAGTGTACGCCCCGAGCAAAAGACAAACAAATGCCTAATGCCTATTATGTATGTAATGTCTCAGTTTCACACCCGCCCATACGTTCCCTCTGCTCGTTTGCACATTCGTGCGACTGCACGTGCGTGCTTTCTCTCTCTCTCTCTCTCTCTCTCTCTCTCTCTCTCTCTCTCTCTCTCTCTCTCTCTCTCTTAGTCTGTGTGTCTGTCTGTGTGTCCGTCTCTCTCTCTGTCTCTGTCTGTCTGTCTGTCTGTCTGTCTGTCTGTCTCTCTGATGGGGGTTCCTCCTTACAAAATGGTCAGAGTCTATCATCTTGCCACCTTTGCCACCTTACCGAAAAAGAAAGCTCTACTAAACACAGAGGTTTTTCGCCCAGCAACATCGGTGATAAGATTATCCGTATGGTCATTCAGGGCGTATTCCAAGACTGGATAAAAAAGAAATCACAAAAAAGGTAAACATCAAGCTAGCTTTGGAAAAAGATTGAACATTTGATTATATGTTACCGTCACACCCTTCTCATAGAAAACAGTTAGCATGCAAACGTAAATTAGATGAAATCTTTATAGGTCTTTAAAAAGCTTTCGACTGTAACTCAACAAAGTGAAATTTGCATTGGCCTATTCTGGCAATGATTGGAATAAACAAAGTAAACTATATGAATGTGTCCAAAGTTTGTGCAGTGACAATAATTGAAGAGTTAATACGGTGCCAAATTTGCAGATTCGTTGATTGAACATCTGGGGTAAAGCAGGGTGATGTTTGCAGCCCTGCACTGATCTCTCTGTTCATCAATAAACTGGCTGTGAAAGCTATAGACTATGAAAGACATGATCCTTGTTTTCTTTGTAATGCCTTTGAAGTGTTTATCCCTGTTGTTGTAAGACGATACGGTGGTATTATCAGAAACTGTGACCGGATCAAAGAACTGATTTAACAAAAATGCAAAGGGCTGCAGCATCGCAACAGTTGAAATTAGGTGAATAAAAAGCAGTATCATTTCATTTCATAACGTTAGATACTTGGCTGCAAGGGAAAGATGGATGCATGATACTGTCACAATGTCAGTGGTCAAGGTTACGATCTTAGGGAATTGTTTTTAAATACACATTGGGTTTGAGTCTGCCAATAATCTATCAAGGAGCCCCAAATACAGTATGAAGAAAAGATGATCATTACTTAATGATACTTCACTAAATTTAAAAACAATTGGCAAGAAAATATAATGCATCACGCAGTATTGACAGAAACGGTACGATCACATTTTTTCTCTGCCCCCCCTCTCTCTCTGTATATATGTATGCATATAATATATATATATATATATATATATATATATATATATATATATATATGTGTGTGTGTGTGTATGTGTGTATGTGTGTGTGTGTGTGTGTGTGTGTGTGTTTTCAACTGCGATAGTTCTTCTCTACCATAATTGTTATAGGAGTCATTTAAGAGCCTATTTTGATTCGGTCAGTGCGTAGTTTTATGTAAAGCATTTATATTACGATCAGATGTTTTGTCTTAAGTTGCCGCATGTTTAGATAATTGTAAAGAAAAGTGTCGCAACGTGAAGTGATTGTTCAGTTCCGTATTCTCCTTCTTGACGGGGGACATGACCTATGCTTGAATAAATCATCCGAATTTGACTTCTGTTCAACTCTGCAGAAAAAGAGATATCCCACCGCCTGTCCTCTCCCCCCTTTTAATCGGTTTTCTAACGGCTGTCAGTCGTCGTATCAGTTAACCCTCTGTGATCGCTTCCAGACATGGAATTCTTATCTCAGGGTCAAATCTTCTGCCAAAGATCATCAGAAATCTGTGACAGGGATCGTGGAAGACTGTCAGAAAACCAGGAACCAAAAGCGATTTTTTTTTTTGTTATTTTCTTCTTCAGAGCATGCAACAGTGCCCCCCCCCCCCTCCCCCGTCCCCCACCTCAGCCCTTTCCCTCCCCCGCGACCTTCCCCCAACTCCCACTTCCCCTTTCCTTCTATCCCCCTCCCCCCATCCTCTCCCAGCGTGTTTTTGGTGTGGAACTGGGTATGGATGAAGTGTTTTTTGCGCGAGGTGTAGGATTTGTGCTTACGAGTCATGGGGCCCTGTTTGTGATAGGGGAGATAAAGGCTTCACGTGCCCAAGGGAAAAAGTTGGTGGTGACAGAACAGATTGTTTCAAGATGTCTGCTCGCTGGATTGTCGTTAAGGTTCTCACGGATGTTTTCATTGCAAGAAATTTCCGACATCCCCCCCCCGCCTCCTATTTAACACCTTTATCATCCTCTGTCTGCCTGTCTGTGCTCTGTCTCTCTCCCTCCCTCCCCCTCTTGCACTCTCTATCTGTCTGTCTGTCTGTCTGTCCTGTCTGTCTCTCTCCTTCTCTCGCTTTCTCTCTCCTTCTATCTGTCTATCTCTCTGTCTCTCGCCCTCCGTCCCCTCTCTCCTCTCTCTCCCTCTCTCTCTCTCTCTCTCTCTCTCTCTCTCTCTCTCTCTCTCGCCTTCTCTCGCTTTCTCTCCTTCTGTATGTCTGTCTCTCCCACAGCTTCTCTGTCTCTGTCTGTCTGTCTGTCTACTCTCTCTCCCCCCCCCCTCTCTCCCCCTCCTCCTCATAGCTTTTCTCCCTCTCTCTCTCTTTCTCTCTCTCTCTTTCTCTCTGTCTGTCTGTCTGTCCGTCTGTGTGTGTGTGTGGTGTGTGTGTGTGTGTGTGTGTGTGTGTGTGTGTGTATTCTTTTCCTCCACCCACCTCCTCCCACAACCCCGATTCCAGTGCCCCCCCCTCCACTGTCCTCCCCCCCCCCCCCCCCCCCCCCCCCCCCCCCCCCCCCCCCCCCGTGATGCCCTTAACAGACCTGCAGACACTCCCTGTGTGGACAGGCAAGTATTAATCCCATCTACCCAACAAAGGGAGTGGAGTTTTTGTGTGTATGACGGTTTTTTTTTTACCCCGCCATTAAGGCAGCCATACTCCAACTTCGGGGAAGGTGCATGCTATGTGTAACGTGTCATCCATACCAACGGCCAAACTGACCTTCTCTTCCGAAAGTTGGTGACGGGATTGGACGTGTGTGCAAGATGTTATGCGTGCGTTCACACACGAACCTCGGTTTATAGTCTCATTTGAAGGACTGTATGGAAAATGGAGTCAGAACCAATGTTAACTCCGAGGGAAAAATCCCCCTGTACCGAAACGGCCCCGGCGGAGATTCGAACCCGCGACCCAGGATTCACGAATCCAGCGCTCTACCAACTGGGCTAAGGAAAACAGGGAGATACGGGGGTAAAAAAAAATCCACTCAAAAGACACTTTTATTATTATGTGAAACGTGATTCTGTTCAGTTACACTTGTCTTTTTTGTTGCTATTGACGCTTGTATTCTCGCTTTCCCATTCCTTTCGTTCTTTTCCTGGTCGGGTTTTTCGATTTTCTTGCGATTTTATTTATTTATTTATTTGTATTTTTTTGCACTCCTTCCCTCTGTATGCCTTTCTTTGTCTTCTTCGCCATCCGACCCCCCCAACCTCCCCCCTTGTTTGCCTTTCCTGTCTTTTCTTCGACAGTCTTTCTTTGCCTTTCCTTTTCATTTTGCTATTCCTTTCTTCGAATATCGTTTCTTCGCCTTCTTTTGAATTTTCTTTTGAATTTTCTTCCTGTTCGTCTTTGCTTTTCCTTTCCGTTCTTTGTCTTCTTTACCTTCTGAACCCTCTGCTTTCCCTTGCCTCCCTTTTCTTTTCTTCAGCTTTCCTTTTCTCTCTTTGCCTTTCTTTTCTTTTCTTTGCCTTTGTTTCCTGTCCTTGGCTGTCCTTTTTCTTTTCTTTGTCTTTGCTTTTTTGTTTGTCTTTCCTTTCTTTGCTTTTGCTTTCTTTCTTTCCTTTTCCTTTCCTTTTTTGGTTTTACCTTTCTTTCTTTGCTTTCTCTTCCTTTCCTTCTCTTTCCTTGCCTTACCTTTCATATTTTTGCCTTGGCTTGCCAGTCCTTTCTTTGTCTTTCTTTTTTTCCCCTTTCTTTCTTTACCGTTCCTTTCTTTTACTTGACTTGCCTTGCTTTTCTTTCTTGGTATATCTGTTCTTTTCCTTACCTTCCCTTTCCTTTCTTTTGTCTTGTCTTTACTTTCTTTTCCTTCCTTTGCCATTGCTTTCCTTGACTTTTCTTTCTTTTGCCTTCCCTTCCTTCCCTTACCGTTCCTTTCCTTGACATTTCTTTTCTTTCTTTTGCCTTCCTTTCCTTCCCTTACCGTTCCTTTCCTTGACATTTCTTTTCCTTCCTTTGCCTTCCTTTCCTTCCTTTCCTTTTCTCTCTTTCTTTGTCTTTGTCTTTACTTTTCTTTTCCTTCTTTGTCATACCTTTCCTTGACATTTCTTTTCCTTCCTTTCCATCCTTTCCTTTCTCTGTCTTGTCTTTCCTTGTTTTTTCCTTTCCTGTCCCTCTTTTCCTGTATTTTTTTCCTCCCTGGCTTTTCCTTTCCCTTCTATTTTCCCTTTTTTCTGTTTTCCTTCTTCCCCATTTGTCTGTTTGCCTTCCTCCCCCCCCCCCCCCCCCCCCCCCCCCCCTTGCCTTCCCATTCGTTACGCTGACTTTTTCTTTCTTTTTCTTTTCTTTCTTCTTTTTTTTTTTTAAATTTTTCTTGCTTTTTCTTATCTTCTTTTTCCTTTGCTTGCTTCCTCTGTGTGGCTTCTTTTTTTGTTTTTGCTTTTTCCGACCTGCCTTTCCCTTGTTTAGCTCTCTTTTGCCTTTCATTGACCTGGCTTGCCTCTTTTTTTTGCCTTTGTCTCCCGCTGTTCCTTACTGTTTCCTTGGCTGCTTTTTTCTTCTTGGCTTTTCTTTTTTACATTGCCTTGCCTTGCTTTGCCTAGCCTTGCCTTGTCTTCCCCTTGGCTGTCCTCGTATTGCATTGGGTTAGACTTTGCCTTCTTTTGTCTCTCGTTGGCTTGCCTTTCCTGTTCTTACCCTTTCTTCTCTTTCCTGGCACCACCCCCCCCCCCCCCCCCCCCCCCCCCCCCCCCCCCCCTTGTCCTTTGCTAAGCTTTTTTTCTTCCCTTCCCTTCTCTTGCATTGCATTGCGGTATTCTTTCTTTCTTTCTTTCCTTGTCTGCTCTCTGCATCGTATGGCGTGGTCTTTCATCGCCTTTCAGAGAGTGGGCCTCTGCCCCCCCCCCCCCCCCCCCCCCCTCCCCCCACTCTCGTGCCCTTCATGACCTTGCCTTACACTGGATCCCCCCCCCTTACCCCCCCCCCCCCCCTTTGTCTTGCCTTTCCTATTCGCCTTACTACGATCATGCACTGCTTACCTTTCTTTGTTTTGCCTCTACTTGTTGTGCATGATCTCCCCGTGCGCGTGTCTTTTCTTGTTCTTCTCGCACTACATTGCCTTTCGTAAAGTTCTTTCCTTTCCTTTTCCTTTCGTTTCGTTTTTCGTTGCCTTGCCTTCTCTTGACATTTTCAACAAAAAAAAAAAAACAAACAAAAAAAAAACACGATCTGCTGTAGTGCGTGTTTCCACAGCTGGTGCCAGCTCTCAATTCCACGCATGCAGGGGTTAGGTGTTTTGCAGACTGCTGGAGTGGACGGACGCGCGGCGGGAGGTCACAATGACAGGGAGAGGGAGGTTGGGGGTAGGGAAGAGGGGTAGGGGTGGGGGGAGAGGGGGGGGGAAGAAGGGAAAGGCGGTTTGGGCGGTGGGTGGGGGTTGAGGGTGGGGTTGGAGGGTAGGGGACGGCTGGGAGACATGGTGATCACGTGATCCGCTTACGTCACGTGATCCTCTTGGCGTCTGTTGTTTGAAAGGTTGTTTGTTTCGTGACGATTTACTTAATTAATAAGCAGGGAGCTGACGGCTCGAATTGTACGTAAAGAAAAGTTAGGGAATCTGGCCTGATGACCTTTCATCACCCCCACCCCCCCCCCCGCCCCCCCCCCCCCCCCCCCCCCCCCCCCCCCTCCCCCCCAAAGAAAGTCACATGACGTGTCAGTGGTAACGAATTGAATTCCTCGCCAGCTGTCGTCGATCCTCATAAAGATTTGGAGAAGAAGGATTTGATGATTACTGGGAAAGATTACAACACTCTATGCTACGGGCTTTTTGTTCTACGGACAAAAATAAATAGATAAATGAATAAATGAACAAATGAATGAATGAATAAATAAATAGATAAATAGAGAGATAGATAAATAGAAAGTAAATGAAGTAGAGCAATGCAATCGTGCTTCTGATTTAAACTGTTGCGTTTTTTGTTTTAATCTTTATGATGACGATGACAAAAAAGACAGGGCTGTCATCGGTCCAGCATCTTTCAGATGGCGGTTTGATACTGATCGTGGCTCCTGCTGGCTTAGGTGACGTTGTGATTGCGAAGGCGGAAGCGCAAGATTGGTCTTTGATGAAAAGAAAGGGAGAGAGAGAGAGAGACAGACAGACAGACAGACAGACAGACAGACGGACAGAGATAGAGACACACAGAGAGAGACAGATAGACGGACAGAAACAGACAGGCAAACAGAGAGAGAGAGAGAGAGAGAGAGAGAGAGAGAGAGAGAGACAGACAGACAGACAGACAGACACAGACAGAGAGAGAGAGAGAGAGAGGAGAGAGAGAGAGAGAGAGACTTGGAAGTACGCAGGTATGCCTACAGACACCGCACGCACACACACCACACACACACACACACACACACACACACACACACACACACACACACACACACACACAACACACGGACGGACGCACGCACGCACGCACACCAGGCCAGAGGGAAATGAAGATTGCCTGAAGGGGGTGACCATCTCTTCCCATTACTCCTGTGATTCGGTTGGTCACACTCCAGCGACGGCTATTTGGGGGAAGGTCAGCTATCGTCTGCCCCTCTCCCAACCCCCCCCCCCCCTCCCTCTCTTCCACCCCATCCGCCTTCCCTCCGTCTGCCCACCCACCCCCACCCCGAAGCTACATAAATACATACAGTGCTGACTAAATATGTTGAAATGTAACTATATGCATGAACTTGTAAAGACATACGCACAAATTACAATTTCCCGTACGCCTCCTACAATCTGTCAACATGACGTCAAGGGCTACCCAGTACCCACCCACCCGCCTTTCTCCCGTCTTCTCCTCCCACCTCGTAAATCCATTTGAATACAGCCGTAATCATTGGTACCCAAAGCGCTAGATGGGTCATGAAAACTGAAACTTTCAAGTCATTTCATGTATTTCAGTTTATTTGACCGAAGTAAAGATTATGAAGTTGATGAAAATTAAAAAAAAAAAAAAGCCAGTCATTGAAATGTACTCACTTTGATTATGAAACTTTGAAGTTGTACACAAAAAAATACGCATTTGGATATTGCTGTTGTTGTTGTTGTCGTACCCTAGCTAAAAGACTCCAGGGATCATCCGAACAGCCAAAGTACTTGAACACTGTGGTACAAATGCAACAGCTGGGGATGAGAACATTACGTGTGTGACCGTTTTTTTTTTTTATTACCCCGCCACATAGGCAGCCACACTCAGACTTCGGGGGATTTTGGAGACTGATAATGTTATGCTAGGAGCTTGTCACAACTGAAGACAATCCCCGCATAACTATACAGAGCATAACAACATTTTGATGTAGCCTTGGTGTTCTAGTCCATGTCATTGGCCTGACACAGCCTTAAGCCAAGCCGGCGCATTTGGATGAAACGTCAGTGAGTTCTGAAGGCAAGGAACTGGAGTTAAAAGCCACTCCATTGAAACGAGAACAGCAAACACGTGCTTGATTCATTTCTTCAAAAGACTCTTTGTCCTTTGCTTGTCACCGCCGTAGAGCACAACTTATTAAAAGATATATGTTGTGATTGAATCGGTATTTCATGACACAAGAGTAATGCTGTTCTGATCTCTCTCTCTCTCTCTCTCTCTCTCTCTCCTCTCTCTCTCTCTCTCTCTCTCCCCCCCTGGTCTTTTCTTATGTCTGATGTGTCTGATGTCGCTGAAGAGGTAACAAGAAAAGGGAGACATGGATCCCAGTTTTTACCTGGTCTAAAAGAAATCTTTCTTTTGTTATTCGCTGACGATATTGTACTCATATATACTACCCCTTTCGGAATACAAAATCAATTGAAAACTTAGCCAACGCATCAGATAAATTAGGACTAAAGGTGAATTTAGGGAAAACTAAAGTTATGGTATTTAGAAAGGGAGGTCATTTTACAAGTTCAGAAAAATGGTTTTACAAAGGAAATAAGGTAGAGATTGTGAATAGTTTATAGGTACTTAGGCTTTACTCTTACAACTAAAGTGTCAGTTGAATGTGCTGTAGAAGTAGTCCGGAGGGCAAAAGCAAAAGTCGTTGATGTTCTTAAAACAATGTGGAGTTTGGGAGGAATGAATATGACAATGTTTTTCAAGTTGTTTGATGCTCAGGTCAAACCAATGCTGTTGTATGCTTCGGAAATCTGGGGTGTCACTCAATTTGAAAAAACAATCGAATCTGTACATCTTTTTGTAAAAAGATTTTAGGGTGTCAGCTTGAGGACTCCGAACACAATGGCATATGGTGAGACCTGAAGATACCCTTTATATAGAGAGAGATAGCACTGTATCTAGTCGTCGATACTGGTTTTCTCTGCAGAAAATGGACATAACACGTTTACCACACCAAGCATATTTAATGCAACATAATTCAGCACTAAAGGCTGAAGCAGAAAGACAGTCAAAAGTTAATAACTGGGTGTCATCTATTAAATCATGCTTAGACAGATATGGTTTCTCGGAGGTATATAAAAATGGAATGATTGGAAATCATGAAATGTTCTTGAGAATATTCAAACAAAGAATGATAGACTGTTTTCAACAGACATGGGAATCCAAAATTAAGGATAGCGACAGATTTAAATTCTATTGCTCTTTCAGATTACTTCCACGCCGTGAACAATACTTATCAATAATAACCATTAACAAACTTAGATCAGCACTCACCGGATTCAGATTAGGCATAAATGATTTTAAGATGAATAGACGCTACAGGAAAATGATTCTGAGGATATGCAGTGCCCCTTTTGTAAGAATAGTGAAGATGAGCTACATTTTTTTCTTTCGATGGGAAGCTTACGCATTACTAAGAGATATAAATATACATCAAAGCATTTAAAGGTTAACTGGTCAACAGAGGTAAAGTGCTAACATTCATTGTGTAGTGAGGAAATCAGAGTCATTCGTGATGTAGCTCTGTATATTTTGTATGCACTGAGGGCACAGGGAAGAACATATTATTTCTTCTACAATTTAAGTTGATTCCTATCACCCGTCTGTTTGGATCGCCACTACATTGTTTACGTGTACCAAGGTTTACAGGCTGGAGGCCTAACATTAAAACATTGTCATTGTCTCTCTCTCTCTCTCTCTCTCTCTCTCTCTCTCTCTCCGGCTCTCTCTCTAAACCAATGCATACAAAATACCTCGGAATGATCTTTACAACGAGGTTAAGTTTACATTCCGGATGGTCTGAAACGTTTAGGAAAGGGAAGAAAGGAGTAATAGAAATTCTAAGAGCAATGAAAAAAATAAATGCAATTGATCCCTCTTTATTTTGGAAGCTATTTGATACACAAATAGAACCAATGTTAACATACGCAGCAGAAATATGGGGACTTGAAGAAAATTTGCAGATGGAAAAAGTACATACTTTTGCGATTAACGGTTTCTAAATATTCCATTGCATTCATCAAATACAATGGCATATGGTGATTCTGGGAAGATATCCTTTTTCCATTCGATTTTTTGGGAAATGCATTAAATATTGGTTAAAACTTACCCAACTACCTACAAGCAGATTATGTAGACAAGCATACGATATGTTACTACGGCAATTTGAGTTAGGAAAGCAGAACTGGGTTGCTACTATAAAACAGGTTTTGACAGTAAACGGATTTGGTGTGGTATGGCTTAGTCAAGGGGGTTGGCGATAAAAGAGCATTTATGTTGGAATTTAAAAGACCGTCTCATCGCATGTTATAAACAAAATTGGCATTCCAAGATGGAAGATGATACGAAGTATTCCTGGTTCCATTCGTTTAAAAGTATCTTACAACCTGAAAAATTTCTGACTGTAGTTACCAATAAATGGCACAGGGATATGCTTGCTAGATTTAGAAGTAGGACACTGGGACTAAATGCAAACAAAAGATGGTTTAATCCCGAAGGCAGTGTAGACGATTTGTGTGTAATGTGTACAGATGGTATGAGAGAAAATGAAGATCATTTTCTATTCTCCTGCGCAGCTTATAACGATATCAGACAGAAGTCTCAACTTTTCAATATCATTGCGACAGAAAATCATAACCTATATAGTTTGTTGACCTCTGACAATAATAGGATAATAAACTCTACTGGCTAAGTATGTGGCAGAAGCATCAAATGTTAGGAAAAAGAAATGTTACTCGGTAAGAACTAATGTTTAAGTCTGTTTTCATGTACTCCGCAAGCTTGATGACCTTGGTAAGAAATGGTTTTGTTTTCTTCAGTAGTATAGCTAATGATGAGGCGGACGGTGATGATAGATGTGACCGTGCAGGAAAGTTTTATAACAGTGAATACGTGTGTGTGCCTGGGTGAGGCACACTTGTGTCAGTGATCAGGTTACTTAGAAAAAAAAACACATATTCATTTTTTTTAGTGACGAAAAAAGCACGTCATTTTTTTCTTTTCTTCTACATGGCTTCAAGCCTCATCATTAATATTTATGTAATCCGTTTCAATCATGTTTCTTTGCATTATAAACTTTTTTTTCGGCGCTGCAAATATTGATGTACACCCCCTTGACATAAAGGCCATGTAGGCCATTGTCCGTGTTATTAGGTAAATTTTGGGGGACCACAGAGAATGCAGTTTGACCCCTTTTTACTTTATAAAGAAGCAGATTGTGTATGGTGAGATTTTCAAGGCTTTCAGGAAAGTCAAAAACTTAATGAAAACTGTTTTTGGGTCAGCAAGTAACAAACCAGCCGCTATAAGAATCCTCCATTTTCTGAGCTTTACCTCCACTGAATGATAAATGCACCAAAAGAACGGTAAATGCTTGTTCTATTTTAAAGTTCTTGAATCATTTCTGCCCACGTGTAGGCCTGTACAAGAAGAAAGTGTTGCAAGAAACTGTATTCTATTCTGTAAAAGTGGGCAAGTCAGTGATGTACCAAGACTATGGCTCATTACACAAAACACGCATCGCAGTTCTGTCCTCTTTCCCATTCCCAGAAAAAAAAAAAAAATTAAAGAAGAAACGCGTTCGAGTTTACACATGCATGCATGTATACAAGTGTATGCACACACATGAATACTGGCGTACACACGGTAATCTCTCTTTCTCAGATAAACTTAGGCACTTGCGTGTGTGTATAAAACAGACGGCGCGCACGCGCTTGCGCACACACACGCTCACACCCACACCAGCCCCCCCACCCCCCACACACACACACACTCACAAAACATTCACACACGTTCGCGTGTGCATGCACGCACGCACGCACACATCCGCACACGCATGCACGCACACAACACACACATACATACACACAGATGCGCGCTCCTGTGTATGTTGACGAACATACAACGAGCGAGTGCGCGGGTGCGCTCGCACGCACACGCTCATGCACGCACGCACGCACGCACGCAAGCACGCACGAAGGCGCGCGCGCGCACGCACACACACACACACACACACACACACACACACACACACACACACACACACACACACACACACACACACACACACGCACACACACACACACACACACACACACACACACACACACACACACACACACATATATATATATATATATATATATATATATATATATATATATATATATATATATCACATATGAACACATACAAATGAATACTTTTGAAAGCATCTCTGTCTGCCTGTCTGCGTCTCTCTCTCTCTCTCTCTCTCTCTCTCTCTCTCTCTCTCTCTTCCCCCTCCTGTTCTACTGTCTATCTATCTATCTCTGTATCTATCTGTCTGTCTGTCACACACACACACACACACACACACACACACACACACACACACACACACACACACACACACACACACACACAGTTTTTTTTTTTTTCTCTTCTGTCTTTTTGACGCTGTTGTTCGTGCTGTTGTTTTTCTTGTCGTTCTTATTTCACTTGTTCCATGCCTTTCCTGATCAACAAACAACCTTGAATGTTCAAAGTTCTTTTTTTGTTTGTTTTCCATTCTTGCTTTTTAATCCACTCGCCTGCCCCCTTCTTCCGGTAACCCCAACCTCCTATCCCGTTCTTCTTCTTCTTCTTCTTTTTTTTTTGTGTGTGTTTCTGTTCCACCCTGTCTTCTTCTCACCTATTTTCAACCTCCACTGCACGGCTATTTCTTTAGCATACGCTCTGTGTCTGCAACCTTTCTATTTTTGAGTTATGGAGAAAAGATGTACCCACCTCTCCGTGTTCCTGTTTTAGGAATTTCTGTTTTTTTTCTCGATCCTTTTTTCTTTCTTTCTTTTTTTTTTTCTTTTTTTTCTTTCTTTCTTTCGTTCTTTTTTTGTTTGTTTTTTTTCTTTTCTTCTTCCTTTCTTTTTCTTCTCTTGCGTTCTTTTCTTTTCATTTTCTTTTTTCTTTCTTTCTTTCGTTCCTTTCCTTTTCTTTCTTTCTCTTCTCTTCTTTCTTTCTTTCTGTTCTCTCTTTCCTCACTTTCAGTCTGCCTGCTTACTTCCTTGACTTCTTTCTTTCGTTTGCTCAGTGTCTTCTCTGTCTGTCTGCCTGTCTGCCTGCCTGTCTGTCTGTCTGCTGTCTGTCTCTCCCTCTCATTCCAGTCATTCACACACTCTTACTTTCTTTGCTTCTCTCTTTATTTGCTCTTTTCCTTTCCCACCTCTTTTTTTTTTCTGCCGTGCTTTTTAAATTCTCATTCTTTTCTGTACATCAGTGCTTTCTTATCGTTTTTTCTTCTTCTCCATTTATCTTCTCATCTCTCCAGAAGTGTTCTTCTTTCATACATCATTCATCACTCCCTGTGCGTTTTCTCTCATTGTTCGTCCCCTCTTTCAGTCTTCTTTAGTTCCTTCGATTTAACCCATCTTTCTATCTTGACTCTCCTTCCTTCAGTCCTTCCTCCCTCCATTCCTTCCTTCCTTCCCTCCTTTCTTAGTTCCATCATTCCTTCCTGCCTTCGTTCCTTCCTTCCATCCTTATTTCCATCATTCCTTCCTTCATTCCTTATTTCCACCATTCCTTCCTTCCTTCCTTATTTCCATCATCCTTCTTTCCTTCCTTCCTTCCTTCCTTATTTCCACCATTTCCTTCCTTCCTTCCTTATTTCCATCATTCCTTCCTTATTTCTTTCCTTCTTTCCTTATTTCCATCACTCCTTCCTTACATGCATGGCTGCTGTCTGTTTTGATAGACAGATCAGGCGGCCGATGTCAGACTGCTTAGCTCGCTTGACTTCCTCTGTCGTGGCATTTTCTCTCTGTCTTGCTCCGTGTTGGGTCAGTGGCCACACGCCACAAGTAGGAGTTTGGAGACGAACAGAAGCGAAGCTAAGTGGCTACATGTTGTTCTGTCACTGTCCTAAATGTTATTGGTTTTCGCCTGAAGGGGTCGAAATGCATTGTGTCTAGTCCTGTACTCTGTCTGTGTTCTTGGCGGTAACTACCCCTCTCTCTCTTTCCAAATTTTTAATCCATGCAAGCGTTTTGAGGCCTACCATGAATTTGAGCCAGCATTTATTAGAGCCAGTAATTCATGTTGAACTGATACTTGATCAAAAGAACAACTCCTCATTAATTATTTCCCTTGTTTTGGGGGATCTTCACCACCAATGAAATCACAAACCATCTTCAAATACATGACCTTCCCTTTCGGTGACACATATTTCAGGCCTTCGCCCTCACCCGTTACCTTATCGTTGTGCCAGCTTCAAGAGACAGAATAATCCCATTCCTTTTATTTTTGATCTGTCTGCTTGGAACCACCTGGTTTGCACCTTGATGGCCATACGAAAGAAAAAGAGGAGAATCAACTTTCAGACACAATGAAACTTCTCGAAACAATCTAATTGCGCCAATCTATGAATACTCGACTCCCTAAGCAAGGCCTCGGGCGGCGCATTAAGTTTTGGTGTGTAGCCTGTGATGTATGTAGTGTATATATACCTTCTGCCTGCTGGTGTAGGTCTGGCATTACTGGCTGGAACCACTAGAGGGACAGAGTTTGGCGGTGTGAGGAGAAGGTAATGCATGCAGCGGTAGGGGGTGTGTAAGTACGGGTATTAGTGGGTGTCAGAGAGTCAGTCAGGAAAGGAAGGATGGATTGAGATGGAGGAGAAGACAGAAGGAAAAGAAAAGTAGAGAGCGATATGTATTAAACGAGAACAGAAGGTAAAGAATGTGTGAAGAAGAAGAAGAAGAAAGAGGTGTGGAGATGCAGGGAG
>JADBJO010027979.1:0-15000 GCA_016801955.1 Conus betulinus
CTGCCAGGTTTTCGTCTTCTTCGGAGGCTACTGTTACTGCAGGCACTTCACGCCGATCTACAGCAAGGTCAGCTTGTTCCTCGGAGGCTACTGTTACTGCACACACTTCACGCTGATCTACAGCAAGGTCAGCTTGTTCCTCGGAGGCTACTGTTACTGCGGGCACTTCACGCCGATCTACAGCAAGGTCAGCTTGTTCCTCGGAGGCTACTGTTAGTGCAGGCACTTCACGCCGATCTACTGCAAGGTCATCTTGTTCCTCGGAGGCTACTGTTACTGCAGGCACTTCACGCCGATCTACTGCAAGGTCATCTTGTTCCTCGGAGGCTACTATTACTGCAGGCACTTCACGCCGATCTACTGCAAGGTCAGCTTGTTCCTTGGAGGCTACTATTACTGCAGGCACTTCACGCCGATCTACTGCAAGGTCAGCTTGTTCCTTGGAGGCTACTGTTACTGCAGGCACTTCACGCCGATCTACTGCAAGGTCAGCTTGTTCCTCGGAGGCTACTGTTACTGCACACACTTCACACCAGCTTGGTGCAAAGTTGGCTTCTTCCACGGAGACTACTGTTTCTGCAGACACTTCACACCAGCTTGGTGCAAAGTTGGCTTCTTCCGCGGAGAGACTGCTTTTCTGCCAAGCCAGCTCCTCTTCAGAGGCTAATGTTACTGCAGGCACTTCACACCAGTGTGTTGCAAGGTCAGCTTCTTCCTCTGAGACTAGTGTTAGTGCAGGTACTTCACCCCAGTGTGTTGCAAGGTCAGCTTCTTCCTCTGAGACTAGTGTTTAGTGCAGGTACTTCACCCCAGTGTGTTGCAAGGTCAGCTTCTTCCTCGAAGGCTACTGTTACTGGAGGTAGTTCACACCAGCCTTCAGAAAAGTCGGCATCTTTCTCACAGTCAACTTCCCACTTCAAGCACTTCATGCAAAACTTACAAGAAGCCTCCACGTCCATGTGTCTTTTGTGGGACATTTCAAGCAAAACTTTCAAGACACATGAAGAGGAAGCATAAGGAAGAAGAGAGTGTGAAAGCAGCTTTACTTCTGCCCCCTCAGGAACAGTTGAGAGTGTTTGAATCTTTAAGAAAAGAAGGAATCCTCAAAAAAAATATCCAGCATCGGGATGAAGGAAAACAGCTGCTGAGGGAAAGGAAGCAGGGTAGCACAGGTGTAGTGATGTGTAGTGGGTGTAACGGCTTCTTTAGCAGAAAAGTAATTTGCAAGCACAAGAAATATTACTGCTCTCGTAGTGCAAATGCTAGAGCCGAAACAGTTGCATTTTCAAAAACACCGACTTCAGGGGTATCAGCGGAATTCCAAAGCGAGATTTCTCAAACCACAGGAGCTATCAAGGTCACCGTCGTTAAGTAGTTAGGGGTTCCTCTTTCCTGTCATGCTCTTTTTCTCTTTAAGATAAATTAGATTTCTTTATTTTCTGCCTCTTGTGCTCAGCATCCTGTCTTTTTTCCAAGCTTTCTTCCCAATTTTCTGAAGATGGAGTATGGCTACCTTTAAGGTGGGATACAAAACAGCCATACACACAAAATTCCACCCCCAGGCTAGGTAGGTAGGTTGTGTATTGACTGTATGCTTAGATTGGGGGTGACCGCAGGAGTTGACAGCCTGTGTACACAGAAGAAGAAGAATAAACACTGTCACATGTGGTCAAAAACTCCATACACACACACACAACAAGGCTTACTCTGTGCACACACACTATCTCTCCACTCAACCAAAGGTGCACAACAAAAAATTTCAATTTCCCAGTTCCCCTCCCATAGGGAGTTACAATTTATTAAATTTACTCAACAGAAATTAAGAATGCCGGAAATAACTCTTCGGCTGCTAATTTAAATTTGTATCATCCACTCAGCATAGAGCCAACATTTCCATTTACATAAAAGACACATAAAAACAAGTGAACTAACAGAGACCAGTCACGGGCACACCCTAGCACTCTTTAAGTACCAGTCCATGGCACACAACCACGCAAGGATCAGTATCATTCCTGCGTTATCGGGCTTTCTTTACACCTGGCCCTCAATTCATCGTCCTACCCATGCCTGGGGTAGTGAGGCCGGCTTCCATCCCACAGACTCGTGGTCCCCTCCGCCAACTCCTCGACCCAAGGGCTTAGTTGCGACGACCTTTCACACTAGACTGCTTACTTCCGAACACCCACTCCAGTGCCCATCGCTAGGCCCCAGCCAAGGCAGTCCGGGATGCCCTCAGTAAGCGGGTAGCTGAAAAGGGAGAACTGTGAAACAGGGAAATTCCGTGTAAATACCTCTCCAGGTGTGTTACATTTAAAGCGACCCTTTACACCTATAGTCCCTGTCAACCCCTTACAACTGAACACTTACCTGGTGCCAACCAGCAAACCTGAGTACTGTCAAACCCCCACCCGGGGTGCGATCAGGAGCGCTCAGTGCACCGACTGCACTTCTCAACTCGCTCTCGGCCTCTGCACCCACAAGTCAATCGGAGAGCCCGAGCTTACCTCTCCAGAGAGGAACTCGCTACTCTATACCTGGCCTTCCGCCGCTAAACACGTCTTGAATACAGGTTCAAGACCAACGCTCTCACGTTAACTTTAGGCTCTACATACTCTCTCTCCCCTTAATTAAAATCATGCGACCCAACTCGCATGGCAGCCATGATGTACACTTGTTTACTTAGCTGACAAGGTGTCAACTCTGATGTGGCCCATAGTGGTCGGTGGTGCTATAAACCACATGATTGAGTGATTGTTTACTTGGTAGTGTTGTCAATAGTGGTCGATGGTGCTATAAACCACATGAATGATTCATATTATTTACTTGGTAGTGTTGTTTGTCTATATGTATGGCCATTTTATGTATCTTTAACAGGCTGAATGCATCCATGGAATTTTCAATTCCAGAGGCGTGGGGTGTTGATGTGTTTGGGGGGCTTGAGAAGATTTTCTTTTTCAATTTCATGCAATTTTTTTTCTTTGGGATGCACCTTGCTCCAAGTATGTCTGCCTCTTTTGTGACATAGGTTTGATTGTTTGTGTCTTCTTCCTCATTAATTGGCTGTGTTTGAATTTTTTGTTCACTTTTGGTCAGCTTTGACTGGCCGGTGAAATGTTTGACTTGCATGGATCTCCTTCATCAATGGAGGAATCATCCACCGGCTCCCAACTCTTGCACATAGAATGTCTAGTTGTTCTTTTTCAAAATACCCTATTGACAAGGTCAAGGTCAGGAAGATAGTTTTTGGAGTGGGGTGGGGTGGGATTGGGGGTATTTAGAGGGCCCTAAATACCATTTTTTGTTGTTGTTGTTGTTTTTCCACAATAGTGGAACTGTTGGACTCAGCTCCAATTTGGTGTGTGGACACTTTGACTTATGAAGTTATGCTTATGGTCAAGGATATTGATGTGCATAATAGAAATAGGGCTTTGCGACTGCTTAGCAACACAGTTGGTTTTGTTGGTTCATTGTTTTTTTGCTGGAAGTTGCTTCTTGTGATCGCCACTACGGTATTAATCACTTTATTAAATCACTTTCAAAATGAAAGGCAGCGTTTGATATGGTTTGTTTCAGAATGCTTGTCTACAATTTGTCTTTCTGCCTCTCCTGCAGTGGGGCACTGCGGAATGTGAATTAAGGGCCCCTCCTGTTTCTGGAACCACAGGAACTATCACGTTCACTGTCGTTGGTTGGGTAGTTAGGGGTTCCTCTTTCCTGTCATGCTCTCTTTTTCTCTTCAAGATTTCTTATTTCTGCCTCTTGTGCTCTACATCCTGTCTTTTTTCCAAATTTTCTTCCCAGTTCCCTGAAGATGGAGTATGGCTACCTTTAAGGTGAGATAAAAACAAAAACAAAACAGCCATACATACAAAAAAAAGCTACCTACCCAGGTTTAAAAAAAAGATAAAAAAAAACAAAACAGCCAACATACAAAAACAGCCATACAACCCCCCCAAGGCTAGGTAGTGTGTGTTGTGTATTGACTTATAGTTGCATGCTTAGATTAGGGGTGACCGCAGGAGTTGATAGCCAGTGTAAGAAGAAGAAGTCTGTCTGCCTCCATCCAAATTCCTGTAGCACGCTTGAACTCCTCTCAACCCCCACCCATCCCCCCCCCCCCCCCTCTCTCTCTCTCTCTCTCTCTCTCTCCTATGCCTGAACATGTGGGCATGTATGTGTGTGTGTCTGTCGTTCTGTCTGTCTGTGTTCTATATGTGAGTATGGCTTTCAAGAAGTGTATGTGTGTGTATCAGTCTCAGTCTGTTTGCATGCCAGTCGTGTCAAACTTCACACTTCAAGCTTGGTTGTGTGACATCACAGAAAAAAAAAAAAAAACAAAAAACCATGAAAACATTGCACTGAAACATATACAACCTGTTGAATAAGTTTATAAAGTATACACACCTTAAACTAGAACAAGATGCAAGGCAAATAAACTTATTCCCAGTTGTACATATGTCGACTTCCCACTACAAAAATAAACATTAAAAAAAGCGGCGTCAAAGCGGTACATCGGCATCAAACCCTTGTTGTTTGCATCACTGGACGGGCGTTCTTACCACTGAACTTGCACGCCAGGCTACCAGCAGCATGTTGAATGTAACCATGTAACCAATATAATTTGAAAGTGCACTGCAGGGACGAAAGCTTTTTTTTTTTTGCCATTTCCGCCCGAATTATTGCTAAATAGCTCAAAATAAGACACCGGTCATCATCCTTGACCCATAAGAAACATAAAATTACAAGTTTCAAGAAAGATTGACACACTAGTTTTGTCTGGAGCACGTAAACATAATTTTCTGGACAGACTATACCAGACAGAGTACAGACAGACAGCATTCCTCCAGTCCGTTTTAAAGTACTCTCTGTTCTTAAGAATTGGAAGTATAAAATCGGAGAGCTCAGACCTCTGCCAAGGTAGCATTTTAAAGAAGGAGAAAAATGTAATATATGTATTTTGTATTACCTCCCACTTAGGTTGACATTTGGTACCCTTAAGGTTGATATATGTATTTGTATTACTTCTCACTTAGGTTGACATTTGGTACCCTTAAGGTTGATATTCACTGTACACATTAGAACTAAGGGAATGTTTTAAGGTTTCCCTCTTTTTCTCTGTTTTATTCAAGCTGACAACAATACAGCTGAGCTATGCACAACTTCACGCTCCAAAAGCATGCTATCCACAAATGGGTTACGGCATTTCAAAATGGACTAGAGGTCTAAATGTGCCTTTTAGTTTTGATGCACACTGCTATGGAAAGAAAGTCTTAGTCACTCAACCAGTTGCTTGATTACTTTTACAGTGTTAAGCTCCTTTGGCTGGGCTCCCACCCAACCTCCCCCTCACCCAACCTCCCTACTCATACAAACACACACATTTACACTTTAACAACCCTATCCCTAAACCCCACTCCTAACCCTATCTAACCCCCTAACCCTCACCCACCCTACCCTCCCTACTCATACAAAGCACACACATTTTACACCTTTACAACCCTATCCCTAACCTAACCCTACTCTTAACCCTATCCAACCCTAACCCTACCCTACCCTAACTTTACCCAACCTCCCTACTCATACAAAGCACACACATTTACACATATACAACTCTAACCCTAAACTAATCCTTCCCCTAACCCTACTCTAACCCTAACCCCCTTGGCAGAGGTTAAAATGTATCATATTTCCCTTTTACAGTGTTAACCTCCTTTGGTGGGCTCCCCTCACCCAACCACCCTACCTATACAAAGCACACACATTTACAACTTTACAACCCTAACCCTACCCCAACCCTAACTCCAACCCTTATCTTAACCCTAACCTAACCCTAACCTATATAAAGCACACACATTTACAACTTTACAACCCTAACCCTACCCCAACCCTAATCCTGACCCTAATCCTAATCCTAACCCTAACCTCCTTGGCAGAGGTTAAAATATATTTTTCCTTTTACAGTGTTAACCTCCTTTGGCTGCATTCCCCTCACCCAACATCCCTTCCAATACAAAGCACACACATTCACACCTTTACCCTATCCCTAACCTGAACCTACACTTAACCCTATCTAACCCTAACCCTGACCCTATCCTTCACCCAACCTCCCTACTCATACAAAGCACACATTACACACATTTACAACCCTAACCCTAACCTAACCTTATCTAATCTTACCCCCTAACCTTACCTAACCATAACCTCCTTGGCAGAGGTTAAAATATATATTTCCCTTTTACAGTGTTAACCTCCTTTGGCTGGGCTCCGCTCACCCAACCACCCTATCTATACAAAGCACACACATTTACAACTTTACAACCCTAACCCTGACGCAACCCTAATCTTAATCCTTAACCCTAACCCTGACTCAACCCTAACCCATTATGAAAACCTATGCATCGTCTAAAAACACTCCCCTTCTTCTCTCCCATCTCTTTTCCCCCTTTCTTTCACACACACACACACACACACACACACACACACACATATATATATATATATATATATATATGTCTACCAAAGTGGTGACTTATACAATGTGAACACAAACACAATATATGTCTTCCTAAGTGGTAACTTATACAATGTCGCCTTAACACCTGTCAAATCTTAAGTCGCCCTAAGTCTGACCAAATATTTAAAATCCTTAAGGCGACCGGGCAAAAAAGCTATATCTGTTTTTACTAAAAATATATATATATATATAGATAGATAGATAGATAGATATATATATATATATATATATATATTTGTTAAAACTTTGATTAAAATGTAAATGCTAAAACCTACAGCGCAGTTTCTTGCTGGTGCAGTCGTCAGGGTATTGGGGGGGTCGGTGTTGTCGGTTTTTTTTATACGTGTTCGCTGTCTGCCATCACGTGCGGTCAGTGTTTTTCATGTGTTTTTTGATTTCTGCTCCCTGATAGGAACTTCCATTCGTGTCTGCAATTGTTAACCATTTCTCTCCTCACGTTGAGCGCTCTAAACCAACAGATTTTAAAATGGATAAAATCAACTTCAAACAGTCTTTTAACAGATGCCGCTCCCAACCCGGTTGAGCACTTTTTTAAAGTTATTGTTGGTTAGCAACACAATATATATATATATATATACATATATATATATATATATATATATATATATATATATATATATATATATATATATATATATATATGTGTGTGTGTGTGTGTGTGTGTGTGTGTGTGTGTGTGTGTGTAACAAAAGAAAACGTATAATTCGGAAAGATTTGTTATAAGAGTACACATATTAACAGGGAGGGATTCTTTAAAACCGTATAATCCCGACGGATTTGTTACAAGAGTATACATGTTAACAACGAGGGATTCTGTTAAAAATATATATACAATCCCGAAAATTTTGTTATATAAGAATATACGTGCTGACAGAGAGGGATTTCTTTCAAATCGTATAATCTTGAAGGGTTTGTTACAAGAGTACACATGTTAATAGGGATGGATTCTTTAAAAAGAAAGGAAAATCCCGAAGGGTTTGTCATAACAATACACATGTTAACAAGGGGTGGTTCTTTAAAAAAAGAAATCCCGGACGTTTTGTTGTTGTTTTTTTTTACAAGGGTACACAGGGTTGAGAGGGAGGGACTCTTAGAAAAAAAAAAAAGAGAGAAAAAAGTAAGTATAATCCCGAAGGGTCAGTTTTTTAGAGTACACGTACCAACAGGGAGGATTTCTTTCGAAAAAAAAACAAAAAAAACAAAAAGAAAACGTATAATGCCGGAGGATTTGTTCAAAGAGTGCGCATGTGAACACGAAGAAGTTTTTGCAAAACGTACGATCCGGAAGGGTTTCTTATAAGAGCACATATGTTAACAGGAAGAGATTCTGTAAAGATTTAAAAAAAAAAAAAAAAGCGCACAATCCCGAAGTTTTCCCTTTTTTCTTTTTCTTTTTTTCTTTTAATGCGAGTACATATGTTAACGCGGAGAGTTTCGTCGATGAATACAACCCTGAAGGGCTTTTTGACAAAGAGTACACGTATTATACACTGATGAGGGGAGGGGGGGGGGGGGGGGGGGGGGGGGGGGGGGGGGGGGGGGGGGGGGGGGGGGGGGGGGGGGGGGGGGGGGGGGGGGGGGGGCTTGTCATAATAAACTTGGAAAACCTTCTCGTTTTTATTTCTCTCCCTTTCAGAAATACGCCTGAAGAGACAGGAAGCTCGCCTGCCAGACCCCGAGGATGACCCTCCCCACCCTCCCCCTCCTCCCCACCAAGGAAGCCAGCCACCCTCGGATCCTCCCCCTCCGCCCAGCGTCATTTCCGAGGTCTCCACGCTGCTGTCCCAGGTGGAAGACCTGTGCCGGGAGATGCTCGTCTTCACCAAGGTGTACCTCCTGTGCGCTCTGTACCTGCACACGTCCTGCAAGCTGACCACGGAGACCTCCAGGATCCAGGCCATAGCGGTGGTGCGGGACGTCATCATGCTGTCGGAGTGGACCAGTCTGCAAGGGTGGCGGGTGGTGGTGGTTCGGGTGGACGAGCTGAAGGCCGGGTTGCCTGTGGAGGATGGGGGTGTGGCAGAGGGTGGAGGAGGAGCCCTGGGTCTGATTAAGGAGTTTCTGGAGCATGCCTGAGGCCTAGAGGGTAGGTCCAGCTGGTAAGACCCACCGGGTAGGCACCGCTGGTAGGTCCAGCTGGTAAGTCTAGCTGGTAGGTCCACCTGGTAAGCCCAGCTGGTAGGCACAGCTGGCAGGTCCAGCTGGTAGGTCTAGCTAGTAGGTCCACCTGGTAAACCCAGCTGGTAATCCCACCTGGTAGGTCCAGCTGGTAGGCATAGCTGGTAGGTCCAGCTGGTAAGCCCACTGGTAGGTCCAGCTGGTAGGCACAGCTGGTAGGTCCAGCTGGTAAGCACAGCTGGTAGGTCCACCTGGGTAGTCCAGATGGTAGGTCCATCTGGTAGGTCCACCTGGTAGATCCAGCTGATAGGTCCAGATGGAAGGTCTAGCTGGTAGGTCCGGCTGGTAGGTTCAGCTGGTAGGTCCCCCTGGTAGGTCCAGCTACAAGTGTCGTGAAATGGATAATGGCAAAAAGCTCTCTTTGATCTCCGGAAAACGCAGCAATGTGTTCTGTTGACTTGTTGAACCTGTATCTAATCTGTTCCTTTCCTTCTCTCTTTTTTTTATGTATTGCTCTCTCTCTCTCTCTCTCTCTCTCTCTCTCTTGGTAAATACGTAAATACATTTTAATGAGATGTATTAGATAAATGTACCACATGTTCGCTGTCTGTCTGTCCGTCTGTTTATATATCTCTCTCTCTCTCTCTCTCTCTCTCTCTTTCTCTCTCTCTCTCTCTCTCTCTCTCTCTCTCTCCTCTCTCTCTCTCTCTCTCTCTCTCTCTCTCTCTCTCTCTCTCTCTCTCTCTGGGCAAAATACGTGAAATACGTGATACATTTTAGTGAGATCTCTCTCTCAAATAGATTGGCTACACATCTCTCTCTCTCTTCTCTCTCTCTCTCTCTCTCTCTCTCTCTCTCTCTCTCTCTCTCTCTCTGTCTGTCTCTGTCTCTCTCTCTCTCTCTCTCTCTCTCTCTCTCTCTCTCTCTCTCTCTCTCTCTCTCTCTGACTTCACTTTTCTCCACAGCTGACTCAACGATACATAAAAGGAGACCGGGTACCACAGAGACTTGTGTTTCATGTCCTATTTTTTTTTCTTTCAACAGTGTCAGCCTGTTTCTTTCCATGTTCATCGGATCCACAAGTTATCCCAAGGCATTTTGCGTTCAATATTGGGAGAGAATTGATCGCTCGTTCTTCGTTTTGATTGTCTCGAATGTTGTTTGTCTGAGCAGAGGAAGAACCAAACAGGTCGAAACGCGTCGTGTTTGTCATATATTATTTTTTTATTTATTATTTTTTTTTTTTATTGTATTTTTTTGTTTTTTCGTCTGGCGGTAGAGTGATTTTTTCAAAAAGTTATCCCATAAGGTAATACGGCGGATGGTAGTGATGGGTTAGGATGTGTTTAGAGGTATAGTGGGAGATGAGGGGATAATCTGATGGATGTATTCCAGACTGTGACCGTTCCTACAACAGGAGTAGGGGCTGCTGATACGATGGCTGCTGTTGTCTGTCTTAGGCAGTTGGTTCCAAATGCGTAACCTTTTTTTTTTTTTTTTTTTTTTTTTTTTTTTTTTTTGCTTTTTTTTTGCTTTGACACATCGTTATTTGCCTGGATTTTTTTTTTTTTTTTTTTTTTTTTTTTTGTTGTCGTTGTTGCTGTTTTGCGATCTGCAATGTTACATGTCATCTGATCAACACGTGAATGTTCGTCATTCCGGTATTCAGTATGCGTTTAGATTATTTGTACAAAAAAGATGTTTACGTCTGTCGGGAACTTGGATTAATTATTCAATCAATTGATAGACGAATGAATGAATGAGTGAGTGAATGAATGAATGAATGAATGAATGAGTGAGTGAATAAATGAATGAATGAATGAACAAGTGAATGAATGATAGAATGAATGAATGATTGAATGAATGATTGAATGAATGAATGAATGTAGGATCGAATGTCTGAATTACGAAAATGTGCCATGTATTAAAGGGCATATCTTTAACGTGCATCTCTGCGTAGTTTTGTCCTATATATCGCATATCAAAAAGGTCTTCATCACCAAATTTGCTCACAATGATTATGGATGAATAATCGTATTGAAATGGACAGTGTTCGATATTGAATTCTCTTTTCTGTCTCAGATATGAAGCGTTGGTCTTGTTACTGAGGAAATAAAGAAATTTTGTCTAAGTTTCTGCGTTTGTGTTCAATCGGTGCATTCCAGAGGTAAGCTTTTTTTTTTTTATCTTGTAACAAGACACACGTTCTGTTCTATCCATAGACATCGTCTTTAGGTCTGCTGTTATTTGTCATGTGTTCTAGACGTTGAAAGGGCGACAAATTATGTTGCTTTCTTCAACTTCTTCTTTTCTTCTTCATCACCTTCTTCTCCTTCTCTTCTTCTTCTTCTTTTTATTCTTCTTTATTACCTTCTTCTTCTTCTTCTTCTTCTTCTTTCTTTTCTTTTTCTTCTTCATCACCTTCTTCATCAACTTCTCCTTCTTCTTCTACTTCTTCGTCTTCTTTAGTTTCTTCTTCAAGCTTCTTCTTCAGCGCGCACACACACACACACACACACACACACACACACTTTTTGCTTTTGCTTGGTGGACTGGGGGCTCTTCTTCTTCCGAACATCTTGTCATCAACCGGAAACCAAAGACAACGACTCGTCAGAAACGAGACTGAACCATACCTGTGTGGCCCTGGAAAGGGCTGTTTGGTTGGTTAGGGGGGGGGGGGGGGGGGGGGGGGGGGGGGTAGGGGGGAGGGGAGGGCACTGAGATGCGCGAAAAATAAACGACCAATGGTGTTCACGCTACGAGACAGCAAGCCTCCCAGCGACCTCAGTCCACTATATAAGGGCCTGGAGTCCCCTGATTTCTCATTACTCTGTCCACTGACGAGATGAAACATTCTTCAGTATCGGCGCCACAACAGGACCTGGCAGCTAAGAGACCTAGGCTGGTGGATCCAGTGGCCTCTCAGCTAACTCACAGGCTGCTGCCGTATCTCACGGACCTGCAGGAGGCGCCCCAGGCTGTTCGCAGTCTGTCCCCAGAGATACTGGCTTTGGCCAAGGCAATCGTGAGGAATGACGATCGCACTCGCCAAGCCAAAGCCGGGGAGGAGACTGGAACGCTCCTGATTTCTTTTGCGTCAGGCCCTTTTCAGGGCCACCTTAAAGTTCACAGTGAGGTGCGCATCTCGTTGCAAAGTTCTGACATAGGGCTCGTGTAAAAGTTATACTTAGAACAAAAATTCACGCACACACACGCGCACACACATAAACACACGCGCGCGCGCGCGCGCGCACACACACACACACACGCACATTCGCACATGTCCACACAGACGCATACATCACTGATCATCGGCTATGGATGTTGTCTACACCTTCAAACGCCAGGGCCGCACACTGTGTGGCTTTGGTGGTTAGACGCTTCGCCTTCACCAGTCCTTCTACCAGTCTCTCACAAAAGGAAGAAAAACAAGGCTGCTGTGTGTCAAGAAGACACGTTTGTTTGAAGGCTGGCTGTGTGTGTGTTTGTGTATGTGTGTGGGTGTGTGTGTGTGTGTGTGTCTGTGTATGTGGCATGTGTGTGTGTGTGTGTGTGTGTGTGTGTGTGTGTGTGTGTGTGTGTGTGTGTGTGTGTGTGTGTGTGTGTGTGCGTGAATGGCTGCCTGGCTGTACCCATACCACTTTTAATATCAATGAATGAAAAACAATACATAAAAAGATAAGAGGGCGACACTCACAGACTGACACCTACACCTCGATATCCTGTTTTTTTTTTTGTTTGTTTGGTTGGTTGGTGGTTGGTTGTGGTTTTACATTATTATACAGCATATAGTACATATGTAACTGAGAACCGACTTTAGCAACATTCATAACCAAACTAAAACTGGTGCATTAAAACAAGCACAGAGCCAACCAACCAAAGCAATAAATGAAAATCACACCAAATAACACTTAGCCAACAGATAGATTTTGTCTGGAACAAACTGAAACAACAATACCCTGACAATGGTGTTTGTGTTTCAGAGCCCAGTTAGCTCAGTGGGTAGAGCATGGCAGCGCTCTAATGGTGAGCTTTACGTCCTCCAGCCTGCACACACAGGGCAGTGAGGACACTGGCATGCTCGGACTTTTAGCCAACCAACGTTCCGGTAGTGCCTTTTTGTCGACCAATCAAACGCACGCAGGCCATCCGCGTCTTGTACGGCAAGCGCCCCCTACCCCTCCACGACACCCACTCCTTCTTCCTCATCCCCTCTTGACAAGAATGGATGGAAGGAAGGAAGGAAGAAAGGAAGGAAAGAAGGAAGGAAAAAATGAGTGACTATGTGAATGAACGAACGAATGAATGAATGAATACAAAAAGAAGAAGTGTGTATGGTGGTGTAAGTGTATGGGGTGCTCTTCTCTCTCTTCTCTCTCTCTCTCTCCTCCTCTCTCATCTCCTTCGTCTCCCTCTCGTCTCTCTCTCTCTCTCTCCCTCTCTGTGTGTGTGGTGTGTGTGTGTGTGTGTGTGTGTGTGTTGTGGGGTGATTTGTTCGAAAATTGGGCTTCTCGACTAGCGATAGAGTTCTACGCCTTGAAACTGTTTGTTCTCGTCTCGTGTACCTAGTGTATACACTTCAAAACATCTCATATACAAATCAAATCAATAAATGGAAATAGGTAATAAATCAAAATCATAAATGAAATAGGTAAACGAAGAAAGGACACATCTCAAATGTTCAAAATCAGGATATAAACCTTTTAACTACAATTACAGACGACATAGAATTACGTGATGTTCATTCACGACTAAAAAACCACGCACACCCTACATTTTCTTTGACAATAATCATCAGAGAATGACGCTATACAAAATCAAACTAACGATCCTGGGAGCGAAGGAAACAGCAAAGAATCTAACGGATTGTTAAATAACTGACCAGCCCAAACCAACCAACAACGACATGCACGGAAAAGAAGGAAAAAAACAGAAGAAGAAAAAAATGATGTTGACAATCAGCGAGGTGTCATTGATGACAGGGATGGGCTCAAAAACTGGGAGAAAGGGGGGGGGGGGGGGAAGCGAAGGCCAAATGGGGGGGGGGGGTTGGGGGGGGGGGGGGGGTGGGGGGGGGGGGGGGGGAGGGGGGGGGGGGGGGGGGGGGGGGGGGGGGGGGGGGTGGGGGGGGGAGGAACAGTGGGGGGGGGGGAGGGGGGGGGGGTGGGGGGGAGGACAGCAGGAGGGCGGGCCGGGGACAGTGGACATTAGGGGGATTAGGGGGGAGAGGTGTGTTGATCTTGTTGCTGACGTAACGCGCATCCACACTAGTCCACCGAGAGAGAGAGTCGGAGAGAGAGGAGAGAGTGAGAGAGAGAGAGAGATGAGAGTGTGTGTTTGTGGTGTGTGTGTGTGTGTGGGTGTGTGTGTGTGTGTGTGTGTGTTGTGTGCACGCGTGTGTGTATTATAGATGTATGTATGTATGTTTAAGTGCCTGCGCGGCATTTGTATACATCGTTTCATGTATGTGTTGTTTGTGTGTGGGTGTGTGTGTTGTGTGTGCGCGCGCGCGCGCGTGTGTGTGTGCTTGTGTGTGTGTGTATGTGTGTGCGCGCGCGCGTGTGAGTGTGTGTTTTTGTGAATTTTATGTGCATGTGAGTGTGCACGCACGCGCGCGGCGCGCTTGGCGCGCGAGTGTGCGTGGTGTGTGTGTGTGTGTGTGGAGGAGTACATCATTTCTGCGAATAAGTATTAAAAAAAATAGCAACGAGACCGAGAGCCAGCTCCACTGTGGAAAACATAGGGTGGCCCTGAGAAGGGCCTGGGGAATGAAAAAGCTGGAGAGGTCAGCTTCACACCAGCCTGACTCTGTGCAAGAGGGCACGTGCTCCCCGCCGGTGGCAGATTCCAGCACTCAATGGCCAGCCTCAGTTTTTTTTAAAGGCTGGGTCGTTCAGGGAACCGCATTCTCTCTTTCTCGGTCCTCTGGAATCTGGCCATCGAGCTCTTCAAGAGTTGGCTGCTGCATCCCAGTCCACTTGAGGCGGTGGAGAAAGAGGGGGGAGGTGGTGGAGGTGAGGGACCCGTGGTCCGTCGTGGGTTGCTGGAGGAGTGTGGGAGGCGGCTTAGCATCCACAGCAACAAAGGTAGCAGTGTTGTTTTCTTTCTGCCACTGCTCGTTCTGCCACTTTATTCTGCAAACGTTTCAACTTCCTTCCTGAACGTCCGTCTTCAGAAGCTTTCTCCATCAGATTCTTCCTCTGCGCGTGAGAGAACCCTCCTGTGGCGCCGATTCTGCTTCCCCAACGCTTGCTGTTCATTTTGACGGTGAAAAATGATCAGTGGATTAAGCAGGTGACCCAACCCACTATATAGCGGACGGATGTCGCTGGGAGGGTTGTCAT
>JADBJO010027980.1:7500-20655 GCA_016801955.1 Conus betulinus
TTGTGCTATGACAACAGGCACAGCCAGACATTTTTCAATGTGACTCAACAACAGCGCGGTGTCTTCTCTCGTAGGTTACCTCGTGCCAGCCTGATATGAACAGCTGTCAGTGGTCTTCTGGCCGCTAAGACAGCACCAGGATGGTCTGGCAGTGGCTGTCAGAGCGAAGAAGCCAGTAAGAAGAAGCAGCATGCAAGTAAACTGAAGACACCGCCCAGGAAACAGATGGTCAGAAAAAAAAGGTTGAGTATCCTGTAATCTACTGGTACCTGGGCCAGTGGCCTTGTGAGAGATTCATCATGTCTAGATGAATCAGAAACAGATGACACAGGTCAAGTGTTTGGGAAGGTTGAGTCCACCCTCTCCTTCATCTCTCCTGAGCTGATTCGGGTAACTGCACATTCTTTTTTTTTTTTTTTTGCTGGGTGGACAGAGGGAATTTTTTAAGCCGTAAAAAAGCGACCCCAAAATAATGGGTTTTTTTTTTCAAACTCAAAATCATCAACTCCGCAACCTAACCCTCTAACCATTTGATTACAGATACATCTTACAACCATTCAACGCCCATCTTGCTCTGAAGTGGATGAAAATAAGTGATTGCTTGTCCATGGTCGTTGTCCTGCGTGTTTTGCATCTTGCCTGAAGAAAACCTAAGAGGTCGAAACGCGTCGTGTTTTGTCCTGTGATTCGTTTGTCTACGTCTTTTTTTTTTTTTTTTTTTTTGGGGGGGGGGGGGGGGGGGCTATTAATTACACTTAAAACTTATCTTACAAGCGGATGGAGACAGGAAAATAACAGGGCAAAGGAAATGTAGAGAAGAAAGGGCATTACCGGATGATGTTTTTGATGTTTTCACATCTCAAAGAAGTTAAAGGAACGAAACGTTACAACAATGAAATAAACAGGAATAACAGAGCAGTACAGGACAACACGACAAGCAAAGCCAAGCATCACACGAAAACAGCTCCAATGTAAACACCAGTCCGGCATCACTTCCTTCTCTTCCTGCTCGCCGAGGTGCTCTGATGGAAAATAACACTCTCCCCCCCCCCCCCACCCCACCTTTCTCCACCTCACCTTTCTCTCTCTCCTCTCTCTCTGTGTCTCTCTCTCTCTCTCTCTCTGTATTAAAACGACTTAGTCATGTTTTATGTGTGTCCAAGACAAAACAAGGTAAAGACTCCAAACATTCTCTCTCTCTCTCTCATCCTCTCTCCTCTCTCTCTCTCTCTCTCTCTCTCACACACACACACACACACACACCACACACACACACCACACACGTAAGCAAGAGAGGGTACAGGAAGAAAAAGGTAAAGAGAAAACAGAGAGAGAGAGAGAGATGGTTTTGGACTGGGAGAAAGAGGAGGAATGTATGAGTGCAGGAGTGAGGGGGTGGGGCGAGAGAGAGTCGAGAGAGAGAGAGAGAGAGAGAGAGAGAGAGAGAGATAGAGAGAGATGGAGAGAGAAACGAAAACAGACAGAGAGGTGGGAGATAGCCACAAGCGAGTATGTGAGACAGAGAGAGATGGGGAGATCCCAGGAGATCAAAAAGATCCTACACAGAGCGCCAGATGGGTCCCCGCACAGCCACAGACCAACAACCAGTGTAGACGTACTCCTACACTCTCTGAAGTTGCCTACGCTAGAGACACGCAGACAAAAAGCCAGACTGGAAACGACGCACAAATTCCATCACAACCTCGTTGACATCAGTACCTGCCCAGGAAATCCCAGACCAGAAGAAGTTCCAGTAAAAAAAAAAAAAAAAAAAAAAAAAAAACAGCTGCAACTACGACCTTCCGCAATGCAGGACAGACTATACCGACAAATGTCCTTCTTCCCAAGAACCATCCCAGAGTGGAACAAACTACCAGAGGATGTGGTGACGGCGGAGACCCTGGACCGCTTTCAGAGGTCCCCCGCCCCTATAACCACTTCGGTACAGACAGCCCCCCCTCGCCAATAACACCAACGACAACATCCCCCCCCCCCCCCTCTCCCCTAGCCCCCCCCCCCTACCCCCCCCCCCCCTCAAGCGCAAAAACTAAACTATGTCTGACAAACACAGCGCAAACCTTCGCAATCCCCTAAAGCATGCGACAGAATCATCCATATAATGATGTTGGTCGTCAATAGGGAAAGAAGAGAAGTGATATAGAGAAGGGGGACTAAAAAACAAACTTTCTGCTCCAATGATACAGATGCGAGGTCCAGGACAACTGAAAGGGAGATGTTTCCAGCGAGAGGACATGCACACCACACACCATCACTGTGTGGCAAAACGTGATGAAGGTGATTGTCCAGCCGGACTGGGTGAGCGGGGTGGTTAGTGTCATGGCCATGTGACTGTAGCGCCGTGTGTTTGAACCCTAACAGACGCATCACTGTACGGAATTCTCGTTGCTGTTGTTCGTTACGTTTGTTTGTTGTTGTTTTCATTGGGTTCTGCCGAGGTCCAGCTCCGAATACAATGTGCTTAAAATGGAAAGACTGAAGCCACGCCAGTCAAGTTTAAGCCATTTTTACAGATCTGAAATCAGAGAGAGAGAGAGAGAGAGAGAGAGAGAGAGAGAGAGAGAGAGAGAGAGATGGACAGACTGACTAAAAGACAGACAGAGTGTGGGAGGCTCCACAAGAGATGTGGGTGGAGGAAAGGAGGTGGGTAAGGGGAGAGACAGAGTGGGTGGGAGAGGGGATGCGCACGTTCGTGTGTGTGTGTGTGTGTGTGTGTGTGTTGTTGTGTGTGTGTGTTGTGTGTGTGTATGTATGTGTGTGTGTGTGTGTGTGTGTGTGTGTGTGTGTGTGTGTGTGTGTGTGTGCGCGTGTGTGTGTGTGTGTGTGTGTGTGTGCGTATTGTGTGTGTGTATGTATGTGTGTGTATGTGTGTGTGCGTGTGTGTGTGTTTGTGTGTGTGTGTGTGTTGGTGTGTGTGGTTGTGTGTGTGTTGCGTGCGTGCGTGTGTGCGTTTGTGTGTCGTCTGTCTTGCGTGAGGTGGGGTTGGGGGGTGGGGGGGGTTGCAGGTGCATCATAGACACACAGGCAGAGTGATAAGCAGCAGACAAAAACAACAGCAAAAAAGGATTAAAAGACAAGAAAAGCACTTACCGTCAAACAAAAAAAAAAACAAACAAACCCAAAAAACCTCCACCACGTGTTTCATACCGCCACCACAAATATTCACACCAGCGTTCACAACAAAAAGAAAACGAAAAAGGCCTTTCTTTCATTAACAAAAACACACAGCTGTCAGCAGAACAGGAGCACACAAGTATACGATACAACGGCATAGTAATGGCAAGCCTGTAGGCCCACCTCAGACATAATGCACTCAAACGGATGACTATGCACAGACTTTAGCAATCACAACACGCTGGCGGCACTCTCCGTACGAACAACGGACGAACAAAGGCCAGGCCCTCCAAAGCTATTATAGTTTCATACACACACACACACACAATACGCCCCAAGGCTCTACCAGCTGGGAGTAGTTCTGTCGTCAGCGTACACAAATACACACAGGACCACCACCAAGAAATGACGTAAAGGCCCTAGCGTGGTCCTAAGAAGAAAAGAAAAAGGAGGCCGAGAGAGAGAGAGAGAGAGAGAGAGAGAGAGAATGTGTGTGTGTGTGTGTGTGTGTGTGTGTGTGTACGCGCGCGCGCGTAGCATATGACATATGTGCGAGTTTGTGTGAGAGCGTTGTATTTTGAATGTGTGTGTGTGTGTGTGTGTGTGTGTGTGTGTGCAGCGCGCGCGCGTGCGATCGCACGTTGCGCGTGCGCTGAATATGCACTTATGTTTGCATAGGCGTTGTACGTGCGTGCATGCGTGCTTGCTTGTGCGTGGTTTCATGTGTGTTTGCGTGCGATCTTTCTATGCTGTATTCCTCTGCTCAGTCCCATTGCGAAAGAGCACCGAGATCTTTTTTAGGCCCACGCATTGACTAAATTTTAGCTGGTAAGCCCCAGGTACCCATTGCTATTGATAGAGATCAACAGATTCGAATTAAACCGCAGGTGCCACAAAGGATGGGATTAGCACTCGTGCGCACCGCGCATGCGCGCTAGAGCGCAGGTATTTCTCTCTCTCTCTCTCTCTCTCTCACGGACATGTGCGGGCGTACGCACGCACACACCACACACACACTCACGCACACACGGACACGTGCGGGCGTACACACACACACACACAGAGCTCTGGGTGCATTCTCTCTCTCTCTCTCTCTCTCTCACACACACACACACACACACACACATATGAGCACACCTATGTACACAAGCACGCGCGCATACACACGCACTCACACACACGCACGTATGCACGCATACGTACGCACGCATACGTACGCACGCACCATACGCGCGTGAGCGCGAGCACGCAATCACAGGCGCACACACGCGCGAGCGCGCATATATATATATATATTATATATATATATGCATCCACACACGCACGTCCTCTCACACACACACACGCACGCACACCCACCCCGCGCGCCAGCGTGCGCACATACACCACACACACGCACGCGCGCGCGGCCGCGCGCGCGCACCATATGTGCACACCTATGTACGACACGAGCGCGCGCGCATGCACACGCACACACACGCACGTATGCATGCATACGCGCGCGAGCGCGCATACATATGCATGCGCACACGCACGTCCTCACACACACACGCACGCACGCACACCCAACCACGCGCACCAGCGTGTGCGCGCACACACACACACACACACACACACACACACACACCCTATGTAACCAGCACACCACACACTCGAGAAAGGCGAATGCATAACTGTGCATAAAATCCTTTGGTCCCCAGACACGGCCACTCAGCCCCGCGCTCAGTCGGCAAGGATAAGGCTGCCACCCGCAGAGTGGTTGAAATGTTCTGTGTCCCGACTTGTCAACACCACCAAGCGCCAAAGGTCGGTGTCTGTCCTCTCTGTCAGTCTGTCCGTCTCTTCTATCTGTCAGGTCCTCAGATGACTTTGATAGGTCTTGAAACTCGAGTCGCCCTTGTAGTAGTAGTCTGACTTTTCCACTGGGTGGGCTTTTTTTTTTTTTTATTAGTGTCACGTGCGCATTTTAATTGCAGCGGCTCTTGAGAATCGAATCTGTGGCCTGGCTGGCTTCCTCCAGGCACAAGCCAGACACAGCCTGAAAATCTTCATAGACACGTGCACTCCAAACTGATGCATACGTGTTTGCGTGGTGCATGCCCACCTAACCCCATCATCCCTCTCCCCCCTCCCTCCCCTCTTCCCCTCCCCCACCCCACCCCACCCCCAACCGATCGAAACTGGTGCCCAAGCTTTCTTCACGAGCCCCAAGCCGACTGGGACTTGCTGCCTCTGAGAAAAAGTGCCACCGGGCACAGGCTGCACGCCACAAATGAATGAGCCAAGGCCTTGCTTAAGGACCTCCAATATTTATAGACTGGCGCCATGAGATTGTTTTGAGAATTATTCTTTCAATTGTGTCTGGAAGTTGATCCTCCTCATTTTCTTTGAAATGGTCATCAGGGTACAAGCCAGGTGGTTTCCAAGCAGGCAGATTAAAATCAAAAGCAATGGGATTATTTTGGGCGGTTGGAGCTGGCGCAAGGATAGAGTAACAGGTGCGTGCAAAGCCCTGAAATGTTGACTAGGAGGGGGAGGGGGGGGGGGGTCAAGATCGTGATTTCATCAGTGAAGATCCCCCCAAAACAAGGGAAATAAGTGGCGGGGAATTGTTCTGCTAATGAATTATCAGTTTAACATAAACAGCTGGCTAAATGTATGGTTTGCGTTTACTGCCACATCCTAACTGTGGATTGTGGCCAGCGCTGACCGCCACATGATTAACCCCCTTCCCTCCCCCCCCCCCCCCACCCCTCTTCTCAGTGACACTCGTTCAACGTCATCCTGACAGCGCCATCTACACAGTCCTCACCAGTCCTTTGATGGAGCTGTTTTCGTTACATGGCACATCACCCCGACTGCATCTGACTGCAAGTTCTGGCCGCCCTGTCGGCTGGACTGATTCTCGTCAACACCGACCGCCATTAGTTCAGTGTCATCAGTTCGCCTTTTCCTTTACCTCTGAAGTCCATGGGAGGGTCGGGACAAAGCTCTCTCCTCTCTCTCTCTCTCTCTCGTCTCTCTCTCTCCCTCCTCTCGGTCTCTCCTGTTGCAGCTGAAAGAAACATTATCACCGATTTAAACAACACACACACAAACGCACGCTGCTACCTGTACTTTGCACGTGCAAGGCACTGATGACGTCATGTGTGGGCCACGAGCGTACGTTAAAGAGCATCTTCACATTCCCTCGGTGTCACAGCTGCAGCGATACCGCGAGGGTCAGACTGGCTGGGGGCATGATACCAGCAGATAAAAACCACACGACACGATGTCCACACACTGACACAGGGGTTTGCACAGCTGCTGGATGTGAAGATCAAAGTACTGGCACGCGCATGCACCCAGTATAAAAGCGATAAAAGACGAGGAAACGCGCGCGCATCCATATACAGCGATAAGCAAAAGGAATAGTGCAAGCATCCAATATAAAGTGGTTAAAAAGAGAGAGAGAGAGAGACAGAGAGACAGGACAGACAGACAGACAGACGGAAGAACTCGGAAGCCTGTGGGGTCGATTAATTTTATACCTCGACACAGACTAATCGCTGCTAACCAACGGATGCGGGATTTTCGCTGTCCTCAGCTGTCAGTCACTACCACAGGCTTGCAAATGTGCGCGGCGAACACATGGTTGGGCGAGCTATGCACGTATTTTAGTGTGTGTGTGGTCGCGCAGCTGTGCGTGCGTGTCCTTGTGTGTGTCTATGTATTTGTGCGCGCCGCGCGTTATTTGCATATGCATGCGTTAATGCGTGTTTTGTATGCATTGCGCGCGTTGGACTTGTGGGTGTGTGTGTGTGTGTGTGTGTGTGTGTGTGCGCGTGCGTGCGCGAGCCTGTGTCACGCACTGTGAATACGCGTGCATGGTGTCATAGCTGCGCGTGAGCGAGGTCCATAGCGTGTGGGCAGAGACGCGTGCAGGTGATGAGTTTTGAGACAGAGTCCCACACTGAACGTGCAGCAGAGCAAGATGTGTGTGTTGATACGCGCTGCACGCGTGTGCACCTCAACGCGCGTTTTGTGTGTTGTGTGAGCGCGCGCACCGTATGTCGTGTAAGGTGGATGCTTATTTGCAATCTAACCATGTCAGCAACTGCGGAACATATCAAAACCAAAGGTTTTTGGTCGACGTCGTTCAGCCCACAGAACCCATTGAGGGGAGCATGTCCAACAGTGACAATGACAACACCCTAACCTAAGGTCCACAGACGACACGGACACGGCAGCGGCCCACTGTCCAGCGGCCACGACCTAGGTGGGGAACAAAGCACCCCCCCCACCCCTGGTGCTACTCCGTACACGCTTGTACTATCACTATGACACACCCACCTCCACCCACCCCCCCTCCCCCTACCCCGCTACCTCCGTACATCAAGAGTCGGGCTTAGCCTCTTAGTCCACTGTGCCACTGCACAGGCGTGCGCATCAAACAAACCCGTATGCCGTGGATTACAAACCGCTCGCTCACAGAACATGTGAAGTCCAGAGCCTTGTAGGGTGGGCGGAATTGGTGCTAAGCCTGTCTGTAGGGCCTGTAGCTGTGCTGGTGCCAACGCTGTCATGGACATTCCCTGTATTGCACTGCGCCCTGCTGTTGTGCTGTGCGTATGCTGTGCCTGTATTGGGCTGATTCTTGCTGGTCCATGTTGGGCTGTTATTCTGTGTCTTGTGTTGGGCTGGATTCTGCTGTCAGTGTTGTGTTGGACGTGTATTCTGCTGTCATGGTATTGGGCGCGGCCCCGCACTCGCGTCCTGTGTGTGCTGTTTTTGTGTGATGGGTGTCCAGTGCTGGTGTGTGTGTGCTATTTGCAATCTAACCATGTCAGCAACTGCTGACTATCAACCAAGTGTTTTGTCGACTCGTTCAGCCACAGAACCCATTTGGGAGCAGTCCAACAGTGGCAATGACACCCTAAGGCCTCCAACAGACGACACGGCCGCCCGCAAGCATCGGCCACGATAGGTGGGGAACAAGCCCAACACAACGCTTGGCATCATATACACCCACCCCCCCCCCCCCCCTCCCCCTACTGCCGTGAACACAATCTTCGGCTTACTCCCTGCCACAAAGGCCCCAAAACAAACCCTTGGCCGTGGATTACCACGCTCGCTCACCTGCGTATCAGAACGAGCGAGAATGGCTAATCCTCTTAGGGCGGGGAGGTCGTGGTGCCAACGGCAGCGGGCGTTCACGACTTCCCGCTGGGCACATCGCGTTGGTCACTTTCTGCTTTCCTGTGACATCCCCTCTTTAGTCTTGTAGTGGGCTGATTCTGCTGTCCTGTTTGTTGGCCGTCCTTTATGGCTGTCCTCTTTGGACTGCTATTCTGCTGTACCTGTGTCGGGCTGTATCTTGCTGCGCTGTATTAGGCCTATATTCTGCTGTCATGTGTTGTGCTGTATTCTGCTGTCCTGTGTTGGGCTGTATTCTGTTGTCATTGTGAGTGGGCTGTATTCTGCTGTCAGGTATCTGGATTATTCTGCGTACTGTTTGGCCGTATTGGTGACTACTAACTGTATTGGCTGGTAGGTTTTTCTGTACGTATTGAAGCACATGTAGTCTCTGTCCTGTAGTTTGCTGCGGTATTGGGGCCTGTATTCTGCCTGTTACTTTCTTGGGCTGTTCCAGAAAGGAGTAGCGATCTCAGGGGGGGGTGGGGTGGGGGGCGGTTGCGCTTGCAATTCCTATTCTTATGGCTGCACCAACATCTGTGGTCCTCGCTCTGCGCTCACTCTCCAGACAGAAAAAGGGGTAGTAGCTGTCGACATGCGACAGCGGGAGCACCACCCCCAGGGCAACCGCTGAGGGCAGGCCTGCACGAGACCAGCTGAAGGTAGCTGCCAGGCCTCGGGTCAACCCTCTAGATATACGGCTTTTCTATCTTTCTGCTATCGCCTGCAAAACTGGATTGGCGTCTGCGGCTGAAGATTCCACCAACTCCACAGAGCAGCTCAGGACCACTTCAGGCTGCGACAACACCAACACGCCAGCCGGCTCCTCTCCCTCAGCAAACTCTCTCTCTCTCCACGACACGACACGAACACGACCCGACACGACACTCCTCTCTTTTCTTTCTCTGTTCCGCGTTCCCGCCCATGCTAGACAGATCCGTCCATAAGCGCAAAACGACCACCCTACCCCGCAGACGACCCACCGGTCCGACACAGTACGTTCTTGACCTCAGCGACCTGGCCACGTCTCCTAGTCTCCAGGCTACAACTACTTTCTCTCGTTTGGAAGCCTTTCCGGTTCCGTACCAAGTGCTTTCACGTTCCTTTGGTCCGTGCGGCACAAGTCTCCACTCTCGGTTCAGTTCTCTTAATTCAGTGCCTTTATCATATTGCCCCTAAAAACTGTCCAAGCACACCGCTGTCCCTCCCAGCTAAGGGACATGTGTGGCCACACGTTTTCTGCTTCTGGCTCTGCTCTGCTTCAGGGGGGGTGGGGGGGGGGGGGGGACAGAAGGGAGGTAAACTGTGAACCGACCATGATGAAGGGCAGATTGGATCAACGGGAAGGGAGCTGCTAGCTACAGACGGTCCTGCTCCCACAAAATCCTCCTTTGACGTCGTGGCCGGCCCTGGACAGGCGCGTGAACTTGGACACGGCGATCTGACAGGTTGTTGGGGGGGCGGGAGGGTGGGGGGGGGGGGAGGTATGGGGGAGGGTGGTGGGGGGGGGGGAGAGTGAGTGTCGCGAGATGGTAGGGGAGTGGAAAGGGGTGGAAGGGCAACCAGAGGTGATTATATACGCAAGAGGGAAGGAGACGGGGTAAGGTCAATACGCTGGTAGGTCAGTGGAGTGGGGGAGATGATAGGTTGTTTAGATGATGGGTGAATGCCGACAGGCGATGAGATGTAGGTGAGGACGACAGGCAGCATTTCGATGGGGTGAAGGACGACAGTCAGATTAGCTTGAGGGTGAAGGCGGACAGGCAGATGAGATGAGTGTGAAGGGCGACAGCAGATTGAGAGGTGAGGGTCGAAGGCGATACAGGCGATGAATGTAGGGTTAGGCGACAGGCGATAATGAGGTGAAGGGCGACGCAGATGAAGATTATTGGTGAAGGCGACGGGCATATGAGATTAGGGTCGACAGGCAGATGAGATGAGGGTTAAGGACGAAGGCAGATGAGACTGAGGTGAAGTACGACAGCATGAATGAGGTTACGAGACTACCAGGCATAGAGACGAGGGTTAAGGACTACGGCAGATGAGATGAGGAAAGGACGCCAGGCAGATAGAATGAGGGTGAAGGACGACAGGCAGATGAATGATGAGGATGAAGGACGACAGGCAGATGATAATGAGGGGGAAGGACGACCGGCATATGAGATGAGCTGTGAAGGACGCCAGGCAGATGAGATGAGGTGAGGGGACGACAGGAGATGGTTATGACGACAGCAGAGCGAGAGAAGGACGACCGTCATGGATGAGATACGACGCGGCGATTAATTCAGCAGATGAGATACAGGACGACAGCATGAGATTGAGGACGACGAGTTGGGAGGGTCCCTTCCAGTTCATGCATCGCGCGTTCTTTGGGATGCTGGTGACTGGGAGAAGCGCTCCCGTTCACCACAATGACTGCTTTGTAGAGTACAACACGTCGTACGGACGCGCACCTAAACTCGCGCGCGCAACCCGCACACACACACACACCACCCACACACACCACAACACCCACTAATTCGAATTTTTTCACTTCCCACACACCACACACAACACACACACACACCCACACTTTTGGAAGATTGGTTGATATTTTGTTTAATACCCACACACACCACACCCCACTGACACACACTTGAAGCAAATTCGCATCTTCGTAAACCACTGGGAAGAAGGGGAGGTGAGGGGGCAGAGGTAAGATTCGGAGAACGGCGGGGGGGTGGGGGGGGGGGGTAGGATCAAGCGAAAAATCACAGGAACCGAATGGTGCTGAAAACAGAATGGAACAACAACCACACATGGAGTCACATTACGAACGAAGCAACACGGGGGAACTAGGACTAAAACTTTGTGAAGGTAAACTGAAACACAAGTCACCATATCATTGCAGGACAAATGCCAAGACGGAATATAGGATAATACGGACACAGATTAAGCATATTCTAAAGGACAGATATAATTAGAACAAATCTCTTAAATAAAAATAAATGTTAGCAAACCGCAAGAGAAACGTGGACAACAACATTTTGTCTGTGACTCGTTTGTCCAACGTGTCTCTGGGCGGTTCGCTAACATTATTTAAGACTTGTGTAGATTTTCCGCCTGCAGGTCGTCTCACTTTGCAACTATATAATATGAACAGCCTAAAGACGTTACATTAAAAGATGAACATAAAGTGACGGTAACAAACCAAACGCAGCATTACGAAAATGGACTAATGATCCACGTGACTTGACTAAAACACATGAACACACACACAGGCAACACACAACACACACACCACACACACTGACTAAGACAACTTTGACTAAATTTAAAGCGAGCAGGGACGAAAGACCGAAGGGTAGATGACGGTATCGCAGGACTGACGACAGATCAGATCGGTTCAAGTTCATTGTCTCAGTACCTTTGAAAAGCAATGCCAGCAGTGTAGTATTCCTTCGCTGGGGTACATTCTTGTGCGACCGTTTTCCCGTAATATAACCTTCCCGAATGCATTTAAGATGGCTGGCTTTGATTTGCAAAACTGCATTACGCTCAAAGATGTTTGTGTGTGTGTGAGTGTGTGATTTTGGGCAAAGTTTGTGTGCTGTGTGTAAAGACTCAAACAGTAAACTCGTGCGCGCGTGTGTTGAGTGTGTGGTGTGTATGTATGTGTGGTGTGTGTGATTGTGTGAGTGAGTTGTGCATGTGTGTTTGTGTGTGTGTGTGTGTTTGTGTGTGTGCGTGTGCGTATGTGGTGTGTGCGTGGCGCTACGTGAGTATGTGTGGCGTGAATGGAGATAGATGGAAGGTAAAACCAAAGGGTAAAAACCCTGCACAGGTGTGGCAACGCAGTGCCAGGTACAAGTAAGACCAGTTACCTTAAGCCTCCTTCTCTCCCCAGTCACAACACAGATCAGGGAATCTTTACAGCTGTACAGCAGGCCTCCTCTAATTGGACACAACACAGAGGTCCACGTGTAAGAACAGTACCTTGATCGGTGTGGCTCCCAGGAGGACAGACAAGGGGTCGGGGGGGAGTACTTAAGGGGGGGGGGGGGAGTCACAACACAGGGGGGGGGGGGTGACGCTGCACGTGTGAGGCCCACAATCAGGACGTAAGTAGCTGATAGTGTGCGCCGAGGAGGGGGGAGGGGGGGTCACATAGTCAGCAGCCGAAGGCTGATAAGGTTGACACGCTGAAGTCTTATTACTGCAAGTCTGGGTTGACGTTTCCAGGCCGCACGCTCTACTTGAGGATTTCACTTTCTTGTTGTGTGTCTGGTGTGTTGGGGGTGTGGGTGTGTTTTGTGTGTGTGGTGTGTGTGTGTGTTTGTGTGGTGGTGTGCGATCGGTGTCTGTTTGAATATGTGTCGTGTGAGTGTTTGTGTGTGTGTGTTGGTTGTGTGTTTGTGTGTGCGTGCGGTGTGTGCGTTTGTGTGTGAGTATATGTATTTGTGTGCGTGCTTGTGACGTGCGTATTGCGTGCGTTTCGTGTGTGTGTGTGTGTGTGTGCGTCGATGGGCGTGTGTGTTTGTGTGTGTGTGTTGTGTGTGTGTGTTCGCGTTTTTTTGTGACCATTGGACACATCTAACCAGTGCCTGCTTTTATAGGCGGATTTCTTCTCTGAACAAACCGTGTTCGCCGCAAAGTTGGAGGAACTGATCTATCCTTTGATAGTTTCTTAATCAACTGAACTCAACAACGCACGATTCCTGTTAGCAAGTAGAAAACTGTCTTCTGGTCATCAGCAACTTGTGGTTATTTCTTTGTATCAAGAAACAACAATATTCGTATCAACCAAAATACTTCTTCTCTACAGTGTTCCACTGAGAAAAGTCCTTTTACCCTTCTGAGCCTGGAATA
>JADBJO010027981.1:0-20654 GCA_016801955.1 Conus betulinus
CCTCCTGCCACGCCCCCCTTCTCCTTTCACCACTAGCTCTGCTTGGCTAGCCACACCGCGAACTACCACATGCTCTCCCCCTACAGCTACAGCGTCAAACTAAGGTCCGTTCTCAGAGCCCTAAGCGCTTACAAATACAGAAAAGGGTTAGTGAGAGGATTGCAGACAGTGTGCATTATTTTCAACGCACAGGTTTTAAATTGTGCATACTTCTGTGGCAATTTTGTTTCCATTTCAACCCTGAAGGCACTCCACTTGAATGTTTCTCACAAAAATCCTGAAAGGCCAACGTTCAATCAGAAGTTAGCTCCCATTGCAAATTGTGAAAAAATGCTTTTTTTTTCTTCTTTAAAACATTTAGCTGTGACAATTGAATACAAATAAAATCTAAATAATCATAAAAATATATTTTCCCTAACCAATTTCATATTAAATAAATTTAACAATGACATCTCCTGTGAAATATATACAAGGTTAATACATTTTTAAATAACAGGAGCTTTGCTATACCTTTTCAACATTATATTAATACTTTTAAACAATTTCTTTCCACTTGTCCTGAACCCTATAAACCTTTCTTGTACATTTTGGGAGCGGGTTCCCTAGATTTCTAGGTGACACGCTTAAAAACTCTATCATTACACTCATAACGTGTGTGTGGTTGGCTAGGTGGTATATATACTCGATGAGCCGCTGATAAAACCCGCCGCGAGTGTATCATAGCAGTGGACGCAGGGCACAGGTTTATGACATCTTCTTTGCGGATACCAAATGGTACTTTGCAGCATGCATAAAAAAAAAAAAAAAAAAAGGCCCACATTGACGGATTTTGTACGTAAGTCAGTTCGTAACTTTAGTAGTTCCCCCAAACCCTGTGTTGTAGCTACGCTGACAGCACAGCCGCACTGCTTTATCTGCACCGGATTGTTTGTGTGTGAGCCACGAATTTCACAGAAAAAGAAGAGAAGGCTGACCGGGTCTCGTTAAGTCATTTCAATAGACAGGATTTTTTTAAAACTCGCCAATCTTCTGTGATCACACCACATGTGGAAAGTTTGTGACGGGAAAGTTTTCTACAGTCTTCTCTCTCTCTCTCTCTGTGCCACCTAGCCCCCTTCCCAATCACCCTTGCTCTGTCATCGGTGATCATTCTCCAGACGAGACTGCCTTCGACCCCACACAATACAGATATTTTTTGCTTTGCGATTTTATTATGTAAATGGCAAATTTGACGAAGTTATTGGCGAACATTTTGTGTGCATCTGCGAGCGCGCGTGCATGCACGCCCGTGTACGTGCGCAAGCGCGAGCGTGTGTGTGCCTCTGTGTGTGTGTGTGTGTGTGTTCCTGCACGCACGTGAGAAGTTGGTGAAGTAAGCTCCTTCGTGGCTCTTCCTTTTTTTTTTTTTTTTTTATCTAACATACGCAGGACACACCACCTACTAAGCCCCCTACTGACGACAATAATTGCTTAGTCGCGGAGCCGGCGTGAGTGAGCTCTCCCTCCGGAGGGCGCCACCACGTCCGTCCAACGACAGCCCCCATGGACTCGCCGATACCGGTGACCCCGACGGAACCAAACCAAGGCCACAGACGTGGAGAGGACATCGAAACTGAGGTCACCATGAGAGCAGGGCATGAAGGGCCACAGAATTTGAGACTTTTTTTTTTTTGCTGATCGATGAGAATGAGGATGATTAAGATGATGCTACTACGGATTCCATTTCGGTCTGAGACTACATGACAGGGCTGTACTCTACGCTTCCTTTCATAATATATCCCGGCGTCAACCAGGCCCGAGAGATACAGACACCTGCAGTGTTGGTCAGGAAATTTGAGCAACACTCTCAGAACGCATCCATTAGTGGATGAAACTCGACTGTGTGGTCCCAGTCTTCCCAACTGAGTCCGCAGCAACTCAACTCTGGGTAGGAGCCGGTCGGGGCAGAAAAAACCCACATGACTTCTGATGGGATTCGAACCCACGACCTCCCAGCCGGGAGTCCGCGACGCTAACCACTTTCGCCACGGCGGCTGTGTGCAGGGTGTAGATGTTTGGGTGGATGCGGTGTGAGCAGGGTGCGTGCGTGCTGAGAGAGAGAGAGAGAGAGAGAGAGAGAGAGAGAGAGAGAGAGAGAGAGAGAGAGAGAATCTCGTCTATTTGAAAGTTTTGTCAGTGATTTCACCCACTGTGTGTGTGTGTGTGTGTTTGCAGGTATAGTTAGACAAATAATCGGTGTGCTGTAAATCTAATCTTGCCACTTTTGAAAGATTGATTTTTTTTTTCTTTTCGCACGCGTGTATTGACGCTGCACATGAGATTATAAAATGGTCTTAAGAGCGCCAATGCCCCAAACAAGCTGCGGTAGAATCGTGGCAAAATACTTTGTTACTCTTTACCCAATGCTTGTAAATTAAATGTGCAGTCCCGCACAGCCAGAATACAAAAGTTTAGTTTATCTTCCATTTGTGACGCTGTGTTAAGAAGAAAGCTCTTGACAGCTGTGAACTGCACACTCAGTTCCCTTGCAAGTCGTACTGAGCTACTTAATTCTACAATTTGGAATTATTCTGACAAAAAAAAAAAAAAAAAAAAAAATCATACTATAACTAAATTGCAACGAATTTTCAGGCATTTAAAAGAAGTGTTGGGAAGAGAAATTTCAGAGCTGGGTTTTTTTTTCTAATTTCTTCAAAGACTGAGACGTCCAAAATTTGGAGCATTTGGACAAAGATAAGAAGAGAATATCCCAAAACATTCCCCCACCTCACATAGACACACCTACCACACACAAACACACATGCGCGCGCGCCCACACACACCACACATGCACACGCGCGCGCACACACACACACAAACCATCACCATCATCATCTCACATTTTCATGACCCATTTATAATCATATTAACCTAGAAGTTGTACCAGCAAAGTACAGAAAATAAGGACGGGAGTGAAAGAATTCAATCAGAAATCAAGATATTACAGTACATTTAAAACGTATTTCGACTCTCTCTCTCTCTCTCTCTCTGTAGAACTCACCCCTCAATACTGTCGTCGACTCTCTTCACATTTATCACACACACACACACACCACACACACACCACACACACAACACATGAATATTATATATACAGAGAGAGAGAGAGAGAGAGAGAGAGAGAGAGAGAGAGAGGGGCGGAAGTATTTATGACTTGTGGTCCGCTGGGTCTACAAAGAATATCAACTCTCTCTCTCTCTCTCTCTCTCTCTCTCTCCCTCTCTCCTCTCTCTCACACACAACACACACACCACACAAACACACACACACACACACACACACACACACACAACGCAGGCATGGGCGCATGGACACACACACACACACACACACACACACACACCACACACAGCACACCGGTCTCATCCCTTCCTTCCCAAGTTTGCCTTTTTCTCAGCTATCCCTTCTACATCCGTTTATTCCTTCTGCTTTTTTTTTCCATTTACTTATTTCTCTCCCTCAGTCTCCCCTACCCCCCCCCCCCCCCTCTTTTCCCTCTAATACACCTCTCCTCTCTCTAAAGGAATGTGGGAGTCTACTACTACCCATCTGCTTCAGTGATGAAAACTGATCCTTCCCTGCAGAAGAAATGGCATCGACTGTGTGTATAACATGCTTTGGAGACAGGATTAACCACTAACTTCCCCTCAGAAAAGAAAGCAAGAAACGTCGGCATGAAAGATCGCAGCGTGTTATCCATGGGAAGGGACTCTAAGACAGCATAGGAAAGAAATCCAATGAAAATGCTTGAATACAGATGATGTGATGATGATATGATGATGATGATGATGATGATGATGATGATGATGATGATGATGATGATGATGATGATGATGATTATGATGATGGTGGTGTGTGTGTGTGTGTGTGTTGTGTGTTGTGTGTGTGTGTGTGTTGTGTGTTTGTGTCGTGTATGTGTGAGTGCGCGCAAGTTAACTGAACACAACTGCAGACTAATTATAAAGTTTTACTCCTATTACACGCAATTAGTATTTGTGGTATGGAATTCATTGCTGCCAGTCGCCGCCATTTCCATTGCCACATGTCCGGTAATTTCCGAAAGAAGCAGGAAATCACGCGCTTGCGCCCAACGTAGGCCAAGAACACGTTCATAGGTGTGTCATGACACGGAGTAACTGGTTTACGAAACAGTTCTTTGCTACGTGGATTTTGGGCTTATGAATTATGTTACGACGACAGTTACGAGGAAGGGCTATGAATGCGACATAGACCTCGGCCCAGGGAGAGGTGGTGGCTCGCCTTTGAGGGACACTGATGTAAGAGGTCAGTGTCGGCCGGCGCAGTCAATGTTCCAGCCATATGGGCGACGACGAATCTTCGCCTGTGTCGCTGGGGACGGCTCCTGGAGATGTGTGGCGATTGGCAATGGAGCACTGCCTGATTGCAGTTACTGCGGCCTGGTTAACCATGTTCTGAGCTTGGGGCACTCCTTTGGGGTTTGGGCTGAAAAACTGCCCTATCCACCGCAGTCACAGTCCCCGGATTCCCTCTCCTTCCCTCTGTCACGTGTTTTTTGGGGGATTAGCATTTACCAGAGATGGTAGATGAGGTCATGGTGTGTTAGAGCGGGTGGACGCATCTTATAACTGTCTACAGCCAGCCGCCCTCTTTTCCTTTTTTCTCACACACAACACACACACCACACACACACACACACACACACATACACACACACACACACACACACTCATTCACACACCACACACCCACACACACACACACACACACCACCACACACACACACACATACACCCCACACACACATACACCACACACACACACACACACACACACCACACATACACACACACACACACATAGCACTCTTACCAGCACCTGCAAGTCTGGACAGAGGATGGAGTCATCAAAGTCCGACACAACTCTGGCAGGGACGATCCAGGACTGGTTGTGAACGACCAGCGCGTGCCAGCATCCCCTCCGGCCCGTCCTTCAGGCCATGTTCCTGTGGGCATGGCACGCATCTACTGTCAGCATGCATGCCGGTCCATACATGGCACGAGTACACTTACACCACACACATCATCTCCGGGCCTGCCATACCTTTAGTATTGGGCATCACTGGGGTTTCATAAGCACCTAAGCATACAAGCACAACCTGCATAGGTGTACAGCTGCACACATGGCGACTCTTATCTATTCCACAACAGCGCATGGTCTATCCATTCCTGGGACAGGTAAAATACTTTCAGGACTGAAAGCTGATCCCCCCCCCCCCCCCCCCCCCCCCCCCCCCCCCCCCCCGACCCCCCCCCTCACACCCTTGCACCAGTATAAGCTTATTTGTGAACTTTTCCTTCTAAACTCTCGAGCAGGCCATTTTTCACATATGGAGCTCATTGGGCAAACTGAGAACCCGGTGTTTAAGTTTCGGCTAGGTTTTATAGAATAATGATCCAGGCATCAACAATATGCAAATTAACATCGTTCAGCATAGCTGAGTATTTCCTAGCTTGGCCAGTCACGTGCCAGTAATGCATGATTAAGCAAACATGCAGAGCGCAAGATGCCATGCCTTCAATGAGTTGTTCTGCCAAACTGTCCTATGTATATCCAAGTGCCTGCCACAGTGTGCTTAGGTACATGCACAGGTCTCGTCCACCCCTAATTTTTCCAACAGTCCACAGACTGACTTAAAACTATTTGGACCTTTCCCCCTCGGCTGCTGATGTGTGTAACTCAGCTCTCTTCTTTCCAGCCTGTGTTCCCCATTCCCCATCCGATCAGTCATCGTTTTCCAATCAATTGCAAACCAAATCTCGGCGAGCTGCCAAATTCAGCCAGCTGTCTGACACTCTCCTCTTTCTTGGCTGCCAGTCTGTGTCAATGGCTCCGTAGTTTCTCCCTCCCCTCCTTCCCCGTGCCCACCAATCTGTAGTGCATCAGTCCAGCTGTTTGGTGACTTGGCAGCTAGCCAATCAACTCCAGGCTGACTTGGTAGCTAGCCAATCAACTCCAGGCTGACTTGGCAGCTAGCCAATCAACTCCAGGCTGACTTGGCAGCTAGCCAATCAACTCCAGGCTAAGTGAAACACTGAAGTTTTCATCACTGTGCAATTAACTGAATGACTGTCACTGCACGACAGTGCAAAATCCACAACGACAATGAAGAAGACTCTGGAAGCTGATTTTTCTTTAACTTGTATGTATTGCCATTTCTTGTTTGCTTGCGAGAGCATGACGTTCGTCAGAACACACAAGCTTTGTTTAGTTTGTTCCACCAGTCTCTTGGAATCCTTATGTTCTGCTTTTTTTTTCCCCTCGCTATTTTAATACAACTACACAACAGGTTGTAGCTACTATGTTGAATCTTCTTCATTTTTTTCTTGAAAGTTTGGTAGATGCAGCTTATATGCCAGTGTGCTTTTCTGCCACAAAATCAAGATAGTTGGTGCAATACAAAATAAAGGTGCAACACTATGCAAAATTTTGGTAGAAGATAGAAAACAGATTACTTGGGTATTTGATTAGGTAATGTAATAGCGCAAAGAAGGTTGCCACAGTGATCAGCTCCTAGACTGTCTTTGAATGATGTTTTGTACTGCTCGAAACATTAACCCCTATGTGAAAGTCACAGAAAATCTGACTTTAATTTGTCTTTTGATTCTATCCCCCCAAATTTCTATTTCTGTTAAATTTGTGCCGGTCCTTTTTTTACATCACTGCTCTGTAAAATTTCAGAGTCTGCCATTAGTGAAAATCACTTTTTTCTCTGTAAAAACCGTCCAATCAAATTCATTTCCCCTCCTTACCTCAAGCACAGTTCAATCAAAATGTTGCTGAAATCACCACTGGTTCCAGAGAATGCAGACAGCTAAAGCATGTGACACTATGCTACTCGTTCTTTGGTTATGTTTGTGTGTGTAGCTCCGCTCTCTTGAGTCTGTTTTTGTTTTCATTGGCTATTTTTCTTGCAGCTTTCAACTGATTGCTGCTTATTATATTTTTCTCTCTGATTTAAAAACAAAAAAAACAAAAAAGAAACATGGCCAATGCAGCTTACCTCACTGGTGCGCCTTACAGCATGAAAATTACATGGCTGTACAGCTGAACATACGTACAGTATTTTCACATCCCGTTTACCTCCGCTATCACCACTTGCCTTTAGTCCACAATGCCATGGGCCACCTCACCACAATGGAAACTGGGCTGAGCCACGGCCGCCCGGTTCACCCCGACTCTTGTCCACTTACAGCCCCAGGTCAGCAGGGCAAAGGGCGTGTCACCGTGCAACAGCTTGTAGGGTGTGATGATGTGTTTTGGCGGATACAGCCAGCCAGTCACCACCTTCCTCAGGAGCGCGATTTCACCTCTGCGGGGTCGGCACAGGGGTGGTACAAGCATGACCCCAGCAGCTGACCACAAGCATAGCGTCCGTGCTGCAAAAGAGAGGGGAGACAGGTGGTGTGGTGGGGGGGGCATATACATCCAACACAAACACCATCATTCCATGCTGTGGCAACTGTGAGCCCGACGCCATGGTAATCACCATCACAGCATTGGTCATCCGTCTCTCCATGCTGCCACGCACATAACAACCAACACTCAGCACTAACGCAGCACACTGCTGTGAACACATGCACAGGCCCACTGCACACCACCCCACAAGTTAATGAAACTCCGGTTGCTGCTGACAACTTGAACTAGGGCTGCATCACACCGTCACCCTCACCGCCTACAATTTACGCCTCCATGTGCCATGACAACATGACGCCCACATCCCACAGATCATCCCATCATTTTAAACTCTGTTTGCATGACGCAACCACATCACCACACCCACAAATTTTAACAAGACATGCTGGACCATGACACACATCGTCTCACCATTTATCCTCACGTCCCACAATTTTACTCCGTGCCTCGAGCATCATATGATCACATCATCCCACCACAATTGTTACTCCATGCAATGACCCTTGACCCACATGATCCACAATCACCCCCACAAAACTCTTACTACTCTACCTACATCCATGACATGAGACACATGACACACATCACGCACCCCACATTTTTACCTTATCTACCGGGCTGCCCATATTGACACAATACACACATCCGTTTGCCTTGGATCACATGACAGTCTCCACTGCATCCTCAATTTACACAGCCTTCCTGGTAGCCGTGACACACATTGACACACAGCACCCCACAATTTTACTCCATTGAATGTGGACACATGACACATCATCCCACAATGTACAACCCGACCGTGCTGACGTGCTGACACCATGACATCACACTACACACGGCCACAATGTACACTGTCCATGCATGATGACACTATGACCACACATACATTCCCACAATTTTCAAGGCCCATGCTTGGACCACTCTTGCTGAAACCACCAGACACACATGAATCAGTCCATAGATGCAAACGCCTGAATACACATCATCTCATAAGTGTCACTCCACACCGAGTGACAAAAACACATTCGTCACATTGACCTCTGCTGGCCTGACATCAAATAACATGCCTATCAGCTCACTATATGCTGCAAATTACGTCGCGAAACTTTCTACGACCACACGTAGAAGAGCCTATGTAAACTGCTTGCTTTCCATGCTGCCATAGACGCATAACACAGGCTATATCACCATATGCCCATTATACCACAACATCGAGAAAGCTTTATGATGCCGAAACGATCGCCTGAAACACATGCCAAGCGCAACAGCAACGAAGTGCTTGGATCCAGACCAAAGCCACACTCACAGGCAAGCTGATTGTTCTCATATGGCCTGCAAAACGTAATGCAATAACACACAGTTTGTTTCATGCCCGTTGCCTGGTGAAACATAACGACACACATGGAATCGTTTATTGATCACTCATGCATGCCTGTGAGGCCTTAGGACCCCTCGCATATAACTTAACATGAATGGATACTGAGTGTGACACACAGCATAGCATCCTCGTATTCATGGATCTGTTTGACTGCATAATACACAATCGAAACTAGTCTTTGTCTCATTCACTCAATCGCTATATCCCCCCTCCAAACTCCAAACACAACAAAACAACAACAAACAACATCATCTATCCTGCCAATGCATGTGCGAGGACCGGCCTCATTGCAAGGGCTAGATCCTCAATGGGAAGGCCTGCACCACGTCATCAAAATTCAAGTCAGTAGCCTATAAGGCAGAATACCATGATCTTGAGCCCCAATTGATTAAACTGTTTATGTGTTCTCGGCTTGAAATATAAAATCTGCTCACACAACGTTCACCATCTGTTATTCTATATACTCATAACCCACAAAACCAACCGCGTCAGCAGTACTGTGAGACTCCACAGCAAACATCTTCAGCCCCTCCGAAATCACACTTCACACCAACACTTTGTCCGCACGAGAACACTTTCTGATACTGTCCAGTTTACTCAACCACTCGATGGTAAATGCTTAAAATTAGATAAAAACAAACATGAAAAAACCCCGCCCCCCACACTACTTAGTCCAGAAATCATCACACACAAATCAGTTACTGAATATTTTACTCAGATATTTATTAAAATGAAAATACTATTCCTCGAAAATGCCCATGGGGAGATACAGATTTCAGGGTTTTTCTCTACTCACAGCTCGTCAGATCCAATACACAAAACATCTTGAAACTTCAGTTTGGCTTCGAGCTTGAATAAATTTTCAGCTCTCACTTTGACCACCCGATGAGTACTCAACAACATCTTTTTGTCTGAGTTTAGTGTTTGCTCGAGTCCTGGATAGCATTGGCCATGCTGCTATTTTCTCGTCTCCTCCTTTTCTGAGTCGCGCGCGTGTTTGTCGTCGCATTGTCCACTAACTAGGTGTTCAACAGAGAGGCCATAGAGGAAACAACAAGTCAGGTTCAACCTGAAGAGCACGCAGCCACTTATTACACATCCACCACGGCGTGTGCGCACAGCTGTGTTGCACGCAATCGCCGTCCCACAGCTAATCCAGAGCTTTCGTTCCGATACACAGCACTGAGAGATGCACCTTGCACCAGTAACTCGCTGAGCGCGTGCCGCCCGCAACAACCGAGACCAACGTACAGCCGACCTCCACTGACCTCCAAGTGCATGCTGTGCCGGAACTGCTGTGGTCGAAAAGTAGCGGTATACTTCTGCCGTACGTCCTGTACCCATTTGGTGAACTGTATATGCTGTGGCCACGGCGACAAAGCACTCAGACCACGAGAAGCCATCTGGGCACCATTTAATACGTCCCCGTTGTACCTTTAGTGTCCGTCTCAACCTTCTGAGTCCAGTAGAGAGAGAGAGACCGAAGCAGCAGTAGTTTCCCATTCCAAAAGATGTGTTTATTAAATGAGGAAAGACAACACTGCGGAGTACAACTGGTTGTCGGACTGGAAACACCAGACTTTGGGGTTATTGTTGTTGATTAGAGATTTCGCTGTATGTTTATTTGTTGTTATTTGTGTGCTATTGGGGTCTTTCCTTTTACTTTTCGAATCTATTAGTATCCCTTCGCCCACCACGCCACCTAGTCCATATACTAATTACCCGGACCATTTTTTTCTGTTATTAACAAAACAGACTGGGGAGCGTGCCAATTAAAATATGTTTTTTTTTAATTTTTTGAGAAGAACAGGGCAAAAAATAAGGAAAGTAGAGGAGAGTATGGGGTAGTGGAATGAGGTTTGTTTCTGTAATAAGGACTAGGGAATGTGAAAGGACTGGGAACATGTGGGTGAATAGAAAATGGGGGGGGGGTGGAAAGATTAGGATGACGAGTTGTTTGTTTTCGTAGGTAGTAAAGAGCATCATACTAGCAATGTCAAGAACAACAGACGGACAGCAAGAGTCGTCAATGCAGATAGTTTGGAACTTAGGTCCACCCATATTCTTTTGGGATTCGACCCAAATTAAACATTCCTCCATTATCAAGTTGCGCTACGAGAAGGCCCGCCCTTCGCTCGATGCCCAGCCCCCGGCGAGACCCCCCGCCGACTGAAACCGTTGTAAAGGAAAGTTCCCAAATTTTAGACATGGTAGTTGATGAATGTAAATTTATGGTAGTTACCAGTGAGGAGGGGTTTCCCTAGCATTTCAACTGGAAATCCTTAGTTTTTTCATATCCCTCCACTATTCGCTAAAGATTTCTACAAATGACACTTTGGGGGGCGGGTCCAGAATCCCGGGTTTATGGTAGGAGGTTTGACTTACTGCCAGTTCGTAGAGAGACTTTTATTCTAAATGATGTTAAAATAAAATAAAAACAAAACATATAAGACAATATCAATAACCAACCACGAATACGAGATGTACTGATTTAAAACCAGAAAAAGCAAAGTGGTCCCCAATGGGGATTGGGGTTATAATCACTAGGTATTAACTAACAAATAAAACAAAACCTCATAATTCGGAGTAACTGATACCCCTCCCCTTAATCGTTGCGTTTTGACACATAACAACACCTCCCCCCCCCAAAAAGATACACATAAGAGAGACACCAGCAAAGACTTCCTATAGCACAGACCATCATTGCGGCCATACAGACAGAAAATACACAACCAAAAGCAATGTACCACAGCAAGAAAGAACAGGAAGAGAAAAGAAAGAAAACAAGACACAAGTCCCTCCACACAGAGTGACATGAGGAAAGGATGTTCATAGATTACACAGCTTTCCCACAGCAGGGGAAAAATTTGCACCTGAAAGAGGTCCCTCATCATAGCCCAGGGTGGTACTTCCAACCCAAGACAACGACATTCAGAGGTCATCACACGTTGTGGGTGGGACCTGACTACTGGATATTCTGTGTTTTAAACACACACAATGGACTCGAGCACTGCAAGGAAATAGAGTGCACACAAAGGTGACCCAAGCAGTTCACCACAGCATCAACTGAACACATAACATTGCAGTCTAGTCGCTACTTCCACCCACAATATACCGCGCACAGATTCATAGCCTTATGCCTTGCATCATCGCGTGTCCATTTCAGGCCCGTGCTACACTCAACAAATGTATCGCACACCAGTAGAAGGGTGCTGTGTGCACGCACAACACTTAAACTATACTGTACAGCATAGTCACTAAGCAACATATCATAATAAGATCTCGGTATATAATGTGAGAAGACAGTATGTACGTAGGAGTCAGAGGTATGAGAGAGCGCAGGACAGAGTTGGCGCTAATCAAGAAGCACAAATAAAGTGAAAGCAGTCATACGCACGCCGACCCACCTAACACTACAGAATCAGACAATTCCCCGCAGCAGAGACCGCCAGACTAACCCACCCCCCCAGACCCAACCCTCGCTTATCCCGGTTGAGACGATCTCATGTTTCTCTTTTCACTCGATATTCATGATGCGAACATCGAGAAACAGGTCTAACTAGTCACTGTGTTACCTCAACGTCACCAGCATGTGCCTTTTGTTATTAAAAAGATGACATGAACAGATACTGAAAAACACACCCTCGACAACTGGTCGAAAACATCTTGGCCACCTTTGCCGCCAGTAATGTACAGAGCCCTGAGCAGAGACGTCTGCTACATTGTCTTCACCACACAAAAGTCCTAAAGTACATACAACCTATAAAAAGCCACAACGACGCCAAGAGGAAGAACCTACTGGCCTAGTCCTACTTGCCACAACAACCACAGAACCCTTAGGACACCTTAATATGAGCTAGACACAATATCCCGCCCCACACTTACCCCAACAACCGAACCCTAGACACACACACTATACAACAAACCACAATCACTCCCGAGGCCAACTATACCCAATAGCAAAAGAACCCAAGCCATAAAGCCACAGTTATTTCAAAGAAAAACATACAACTCCACAAGATTATTAACACCACGCCGCTAGCAACACTGCATCTCACATCGTCACTTCGTCTCTCCTCGGCTCGTCTCAGACTCTATAATATAGATTATTGTAGATAGAGTAAATAAATACGGACTTTGCTAGACACTCATTAGTAACTGATAGATATGATGATCTTATATTATTATTACTCTCACGATCCTATATATTGTATTATTATATATTGGTTTTGTGTGAAATTTATGTATGTGACGTGTAGTGTCGTGCACTCAAATGCAACATGTGTGTTTATTGTGTGTGTGTGTGTGATGTGTGGTTGATTGTGCTGTGTCGTGTGATGACTGTGTGTGGTGTTTGGTGGGGATATTTTGGCTTATGATAATTTTGTGCGCTACCTTGGTGGTTGTATTTAACCCATACTATCCTAACCATAACCAACAATAACAAACCAAACTCACAGGTATTTAGTTTTGTCTTCACAGGTGATAGCACAACATCTTAGTACTACATGCTGAACACAAAAAAAGTGCCAAAACACACACAACACAAAAAAAAAAACCACACAACACAACACAAAAACTACACACACATAACAACTACGACATAAACAAAAAAACACCACACAAACACACACACCAGCAACTCATAAGACTTACATCCACAACTCAGTTCTAAGAAAATAAACGCACACTACTCAATAAAGAAAAACAAACCATTTACTTACGAAAATGTGATTGAGAATATTACCGCATATAGACAGCTTGTTTTCAGCTTCTAATATTTTATACAAGCAGATACATTAGACTGTTCTAACTCAATTTTTTTCTTCCCTTTGCCTGGCCCAAAAAACAAATCAACGCCTTTTCTCATCCCCCTAGGATGTAGGAACGTGTCAACACCCACTCAAGATTCCACATGTATGTAAGCACTTGTTTCTTATCTACTAACACCCTCACTTTTCTTTTTTAAATAAAAAAAGAAAAAGTCATCGGTAACTAATTCTCATTAACAATATATGATCCTATCACCATCATAGATAATTACTTAATCCCCCAAAGTCCTTCCTTTAGAACAGAAAACTAAACTTTGAACACTACTAGGAAACCACACTACACCCAATAACCACACACAGCACAACACACAACCACACCCACCACTCACACCACCAACACAACACACCCACTACACCCACATGTACATGTGGCATGTTTAGTAACATACACCACACACAACAACAATAACACACCCACTACACAAAACACAAACCAACCACAAACACAACACCACAAAAAAAACAACTGACACACTGCCATCGCCCACAACACAGACATACATAAACACACACACGCACCAAATACAATCCACAAATCATGTACACAACACACACTACACATCCACCACACCACACAACACACACATAGACGCACATCACGCACTTTCATAAGCACACATCCATACATCACAAAACAATACATAGCATGCATAAAACACACATAAAAACAACAACACAACAAACACGTCACTAACGACACTACCTACACTCACACACAACAAACTCACACCACAACGCATTAAAACAGACACAACGGATACACTTATCCCTGCATCCAGTTTTCAGGGCAGCTAGTTTCACCTCACAAACACCTACACACAGTTCTCTCATGACAGCGAAGGACGCCAACATTAGAGCCCTGATACATCTATCAGACCATAAAAGCAATAGCTCGTATCATCTGTCACACCTCACTGTTATCATGTATTCACCCACTTGTGTGATCATGTACATCACAAACACTTGGTCTGTATATCACCAACTGTGTAGATCTGGCTATCCACCCCTTATGGCAATGATTCTCGTAGTACAAAATACAGACTGTGAATAATCTGTTATTGCCAACATGTGATAACCACACATCAGTCGATCTGTCATCCACACATTTGTCATGACAGACACGTCCACCGACTGTGCAGTTAACTGAGTCATCACCACTTGACAAAACTGTGAAGTTCCTCTTCATCACCACTTGTGACATCAACCAGCTGTGATGGCTTGTCACACCAATGGATACGTGTCACTCACCGAATAACTGTGCCTTCAACCCCTAAGATTGACTCTTCATCACCCTGTCATCACCACTGTGATCTGTCATCAGCCAGTGTGTGATCTGTCATCAATCACCAAATCTGATCTGCTCACACCCAATGTGACTGTCATACCAATGTCATCAACCATCACGCAAACCACGCTGGTAATCTCATGTGCACAATGTAGCCATTGTCTACTACTGCTGTACAGACCCGAGCAGGCCAGTTATCTGTCATCACCACTATTGAATCTTCCTCCCACTGAGTCACCCCCAAGGTGATTCTGTCATCACCACTGTGATCCTGCCTCACCAGATGGTGAGGTCTGTCAGTATAATACCAACTGGTGGATCTGTCTTTGAAATTTCTTACCACACTTGCGTATTTCATCTACCAGCTACTGTGATCCATCCGGTCATTAACCAAACTGGTGATCAGTGTCATCACCAAGCCACACTGTGATCTGTCTCACTTGAACAACCGGCCTGTGTGATTCATGAGTCATTAGAAAGCGCTGCAAGGAGGGAGAGCTGGGCGTGTTCACTCGAGGGGTGTATGGTGTCGCGGAACCATAGTACCTTGCAGAGTCATGGCATAGAGCACAACTTGAGAGTCTAGCATCTGAGTTTATAATAATATAAATTTTTAGTGATAAAAACATATAACACATGTGACTGGTTCTCCATAACCAGTGAGCCACCAACTATGTCTTGCATGAAACCAGTAACCATTAATAAAAAAAACCGACAACTGAAACCTCTGTTACTGCTTGTCTGTACCCCTACATCACAGATATTTACTCAGATGAATGATATACAATTTTTCCAACCGTTGCCCAACTCTAAATCCCCCCCTCTACGCCCAGTCTTATGCACTTTCTTCGCCCATTGAGGAATTTCCTCGTGCAAGTATCAGAAGGAGAGGAGGACATAGAGGGCCCCCCTCCCCCCACACTCCTACATCCGGCCGCCTTCTTCGCCCGATCCCTCTTTACCTCGTCACCATGCTCCTGCCGACCCCGTCCCTCAAAGCCCCCCCCCCCCCCCCAAATCCATCCCCCCAAATCCCCACACCACGCGCCATCATCATTAAGGTGAATCAACTGAACCAATTTTGATGGCATTGTCAAGCACTCGAAGTACAGCAACCCCATACCTTTTTTCTTTTTTTCCAGTCAGAGGAATCATCACATTACCAGAAACACGACTACTTTTGAATTATGCCATTTTGCTCTTCTGTCTTTTTTCGTTTTTTTTTCTTTCTTCTCTTCTATTCTGCATACGCAGGACACACGCTGGACACACACACACAACTACTACCTGCGGACTACATCAGCCTGTATAGAACAGGCAGTGGAGTACCTGTGTGTATCACGACTATTGTTTTTTTATCCTTTCATTAAGGCAGCCAAAGTCATCTTCAGGGAAGGTGCCACTGCTACTGATGTACGTTTCATCCATCACATACCAGACGCACACAACAGTACACAACACAACACGTCCACCTGGGCCTCTACTTCAAGAAAGTTGGGATGGGATTATACGTGTGTACAAGATAGTTGTTGTGTGCGTTCCCGAGCACACATACAGAGACCCTCGGTTTATCTAATAGTCCTCATCAATGCGAAGGACTGTGTGGGGAGTGGATCAGAACCAATGTTTCCTCCGAGGGAAAAAATCCCCCCTGTGCCGAAAGTTCGAACACGAACATAACCCAGCAACAAAACCCACCAAGATCACAATGATCCTGTGCCTAAACAACTGAGCTATTCCAAGCCCCCGCTTCTTATCTGTCGACTTAATTCTTTCCTCCTTTGGCAAGACATGTCAAAAAAAAACTGACCATAAAAAGTCCCTCATTTACCGTCAGCTGTGTGACAACCATCCACTTCAGAGGCGACACAGGCATTTGCAGCAAAACTAACAAAACATCACAACTACCGCCTTTCCTTTTCATTATACACGTTTTCCTGTGGTGAAGCTTCGGCTGGTTTTTGGTCCTCACATACTCTGAAAACCCGCCCTGACCAAAAATGGGCCGAAGGCTGCAGCTACAAGCTTACCAATCGATCCTGAACCAGTTTGCAATGCTGTAATGTATCTTTGCTGTTTATACGGACGCATCATGAATGCTTGCTCACCAAAATCGTAGATAAACGTGAATACTGTTAGAATGGAACGTAACCCCTATGAGACAGGACAGAGCAACCTATTTATTATCTGTCCTGGGGTACTTTAGAAGACTCTGGAACAATCCAACTGTATCTTTGTCTGGGGCAACCGATAACACGTGTGTGTGGGGATCTAATTGTGTGTGTGTTGGTTTGTGTGTGTGTGTGGTGTGTGGGTGTGTGTGTGTCTGTGGTCTGTTTCCATGCTCTGTATGTAAAATCAGACACCCGAAGTAAAAAATATGACTGTTAAATCAGCGTGATATTAATGTTATTCATCCGCTGTACTATGCTTTATCATATTATCGATGATTGAGTGCCTTAAATGTGGTCTTATTATAAATGTCATTACAGGCATTTCCGCATGTAGTAGTAGACCTATTTTGCCACTAGTTTAGTAAGATAGATGTTCATCGGGGGGAAAAAGAGTACTCCGTGAAATTTTGTAACATTTCTGAAAATGGGAAAGTCTTCAAACATGGTTTTCTCACTGTTATTTCACCTGTCTTTTCAATCTATACTATTTCTTTTTCTTTTCCTTGTACTTTATTTTTTTTCTCACTACTTTATCTTTACCCATTGCATTTCTTATTCTTACACGATGCATCATAGCAGTTTTTTTTTTTGTTTTTGGGACGACATCACACAGTCGATCATCGGATGTATTTTAATGTAAAGAACAGAACGTTCGCCTTCGTATCAGCTACAGACATATGCTTTTTGGTGTTTTGCTACCTCTCTCACCAAAAAAGGAGAAGAATTTTGAAGTCGCGATGTGTGTGTGCGTTTCGTGTTTGCATGCTGTGTGAGCCCCATGCTGCCTCACAAAAAAAAAAACGTGGCGTGTGTGATTATTGCAAATGCGCTTATAGCACTACGCATCGCTGAACCATGGTGGGGTGCCTGCCTTCGTTCGGCCTGTGTTACTGCTCTACGCGACACAAGATTTGGGTGCCGTCCAATCATATGCGATTTGCCGTCATGAAACAGAACAACAAAACATAAATGAGTGTCCCACTGCACACGCACATGCCGCGCACACGCACCAACACAACACACACACACATTTCACATGTGCCGACCATCGATAACACTACATATCATACACACACACACTCACAAAGCAGGTACACATCGGTGTCATGCAGCTAGAGTATGTTCACACCCGCACCACGCAACGCACCTTCACAGACAGCCAGCAACCCCGCATCCAATCTACAGCAATCTCACTACCACACCTACAAGAAAAATGATTACACACCGACTGTACGGACTGAAATGCATTCCAACCAGAACATACACTAAATGAGGTAAAGCAATGAGCACTAAACCCAATTTTACAACTAATCTTATTGGATCAATCTAGAATCTGGACCATCAATACACCCAGACTGAGACGATGCACAAAGCAAACCTTATATCTATCAACGTCTTTAGGCAGCACAAATCTGAGATATCACTAATGCAGCCCGAAGCTACGGAACATCCCATTCACCACAAATCGATACTAAGCCGGAGTCGAACAATTTTGCGCATGACATAGTTTGTTGTGATCGGGCATTAAACACTGAAAGTAAGTCAACACAACATACAGCCTCATAATGGGCCCATTCCCCCAGGACACTATACACCTGGAAGTGTGACACTCCAACGACTATCACCTAACAGGACGGAGACAGCTTCAAGGAATTACACGCCACGCTAGCTGGCAACTCCAATCGATGGAACAACTATTTCAAAGGCTTGTCGTACATAAGGGACAATGCAAGGTACAATCACACCTCAGTGGGATCCACCGCCGATGACTGCTCACCAAATGAAGTGCAAAAGACCATGGTACATCGCTCCGACTCACAATGCAGTGGCCCACCATACCCTGAATAGCTCCCATCCACTAAGTTATACGACTCCGAACTGCAATGCTTTCACCTGCACCACAATGAGCTGGACAACTCCATGACTATTATCGCTGGCACTTACAAACAGTTCCTGACTATCTCCACATGTAGACAGTTCAAAAAAAAAAAAGGACAGATTTTCACTGGGGCATGAACTGTAGCACTTCAAGTTCTATTATCACCCAATAGGGCAGCATCAAGCTTGCCGTACTCTACTCACCTAGTAAGTGGGACGAACTTCCTATCAACCCATAAGAGTTCAGCTTAAAAGACACTTGTCCAAAGTCAGACAACTTCGAAACTCTTCCCCAATCCGGCAGTTCATTTCAAGGACCACCATCCATACAACTGGAGACAACACAGAAACTATCTATCAGCTATCAAGCAATAAACATGTCAACGCAGGACGTATCTTTCATATCCAACTATTGAGGAAACTATTGTGGATCTATCTCCATGATTATGAACAACTGTTGATCATCCAATGAGTCATGACAACTGATTAAAGAGGACTATGCCCTAATAAGCAATCAGGACTAACATTCACAAGGGACTTTATTCCACAGAATGGAACAACCGTTCTATGGCATCATCAATAAGTGGACAATTTTGAACGTACTATTGTCAGCAGAGTACAAGTCTGACGCGTCCTCTCCAACATGCATAGCAACTTCAGGGACTGTGCCCAACAAACCCCCCCCCCCATCAGCCGTCCTGCCAGAAACAGCCAACACTTGCATGACTTATCACGGCCAAAATGCTGTACAACTTTCACAAAGAACAATGACCAATAAGTACATAGGACAACCACCTAGAAGTGGTATGAATGATTCTTTAGTAAAAGTCTAACTCTGGTTGGGCTTTTTTTTTTTTTTTCGGGGGGGGGATAACTGACTTTGGGCTTTTTTTTTTTTCTTGGTAACTTTGGTGTTTGGAATCCTTTTGTCAAGTAATTTGGGCTTTTTCCTAAGTCAGCTTGGGCTTTTTTCCTAAGTCACTTTGGGTGGGGGCCTTTCTTTTCTCATCTACTGCACTTTGGCGCTTTTTTTTCTTGGTAACTTGGGCTTTTTTTTTTTTTTTTCCTCCGGTAACTTTGGGCTTTTTCTAAGTACTTTGGGCTTTTCTTCTAGTGACGTTTGGCTTTTTTTCCTGGTACTTAAGCGACTTTTGAGCAAGCACTTATTTTTCGCCAAGTAATTTGGCTTCTTATCCTAAGTAACTTTGGGCTAAAAAAAAAAAATTCCCTACATCACCCTGTCATTAACATCAACTAAAAAAGCTAGAACGACACAGAAAAAAAAGAAAAAACAACTACACAACACACAAAAGAAACAAACAGGAAAAACAGACACACTGACAAAGTAGAGAGAGAGAGAGAGAGAGAGAACAGACTAGAACAAAATACAAGAACACGACTAGACGACAAGACAGATCAGACAAGGACAGACCCAATAGGTGTGTGTGATGTGTAGTTTGCTAGTGTGTGTGTGATAAGTGAAATAGTGTTATGTGATGGATGACAATAGTATTCAAAAGAAAAAAGAAATGACAATACAGGTAAGTTATCAAGTTGTCTTTTACAATTAATCTCACTGAGTTTCGGAATGTTTACTGTTTGACGTCAACCTA
>JADBJO010027982.1:0-20653 GCA_016801955.1 Conus betulinus
TTTTTAAAATGATGTAAATTCTCATTTGGAAAATCAATTTAAGGACCATCTTCAATTTTTACAGATGGCTCGGTGTTATATGACCATACAACAGGAGCAGCTTTCATAGTACCAAATTAAAAGTTGGGGAATTACATTATCTTGGCAAACACTTGTCAATATTTACTGCAGAATTAGTTGCTAGTCTAATGTCTCTAAAGTATGTTTTGAATTTTCCATAGAAAATTGTCATCTTTTACTGTGCAGTGATTCAAAGTCAGCCCTTTCTGCCTTATAGTCTTTAAATCCAAAGATCCGCTGTGAGACTGTCACAGAAATTAATTACGTGACACATCTCCTATTGATGAAAAGAATGAATGTGACTTTCTGTTGGGTGCCTTCACATTGTGGAATTTCAACAAATGAACAAGTTGATCAAGCTGCTCGAAGAGTAGCTCACAACTTTGAAGGAACGACTACTCTGAACATTCCACTAGACCTATCACTTATCAGAATGTTATACTTTGATTACTAGAGCATCCTTTAACAGTTTCAAGAGGTTACTGGAAGACACAGATAGCCAATATTATCACAACTGTATACAACCAAATCCCGACATCCACCTCAAGACACAATTAGACAATTTTAAAATACGACATGTAGAGAGCTCGTAACTTTAATTCATAGGATGCATTTGAATTCATTTCGAACCAAATACAGTATAAATGTGTTACATGTATGTATGGGGTAACTCTACGTGTACGTCACCTATTACTAGATTGTCCATGAGTAAAGAATACAGTGCACAAAGCTGGTTCTAATGTTTCACATAATAGATCGACTCCACTGACATTACCAAAAATGTTAAATAATTATGCTTTTTTTTGTTGTTCGTTATGCCCACATCTATCACGCAGTCCAGTAGGAATTTATCTTTAACTTTCAACAACCCCTCATATACAAACAGAAATCACACACACACACACACACACACACACACACACACACACACACATACATACGCGCAAGCACATTTGCGCATACAAATGCACAGGCGCGTGCGCGCGCGCGCGCGCGCGCGCGCGCACACACACACACACACACACACACACACACACACACACACACACACACACAAACACACACACACACACGCGCTCACACAATCCGTCTGGAATCACTTTAACTGGGAAGACGTTAAATTGCATTAAATTGAAGAAGAAGAAGAAGAAGAAGAAGAAGAAGAAGAAGAAGAAGAAGAGGAGGAGGAGGAGGAGGAGGAGGACAACAACAACAACAACAACAACACACACACACACACACACACACACACACACACACACACACACAAGCACGCACGCGCGCGCGCGCGCGCGCACACACACACACACACACACCACACACACACACACACACACAAGACAGTTAATGTGCTACAAAACATAGAACGAACCATTGTAAAACTCAGTGAACAGTTGCAACATTCAGACGAAACGAGGGGCGACGCATTCGAACAGATAATTCATGCTGTGCAAGAAAGACTAGATAATCAATCAAAGGTCCTACTCACCTGAAATGGCGACTGTGTTGACAAGCTAGTAAGGTCTCGCTGATTTTTTTTTTTTTTTAAATAAAAAAAAGTATGTCCAACGACGAAAAAAAAAGTCTGACTTATAATATTCCCCAAGACGAGAATCTACGCAGTGAGTTACGGAAGAGTGATTGGTATCTTCCTAAATTGGAATCTTTGCTCCAGATCGTCAACGCATTTTCCGAAGGCCAGCCACAAGGGGCACAATACCATGGCAGAGGCAGAGAGGCAAAGGAAGAGGCTGGACACCCCAATCCAGCAATCTATGGGGAGGAGGACCACACTCTGCTCAGCGCGCAACAAGAAGAGGAGACCAATAGGTCAGTAGAACACAACAGCGAAAGAAAAACAGTGAAAACAAAGATGGAACAATTTATGATACAAATAACTTGCATTATGACGCAAGCATGGCTAACACGTCATTACAAATTGACGTTCAACGTACTTGCAATGAAAAGAACAACAAGAAATCCCTGAAATGCTCAGATTGTAATAGGAAAATGCATTATTCTTGCACAAAACTACCAACATGCCAAGTTTGTATATTTGCAAAAACGCAAAGAAATTTACATGTCAGATATGCCCACAATCTTTGTATGACGAAAACATTGGAGAAGAAATGACGGAAGCGATTGAAAGAAAAGATGATTTGCAGCATGAACTGTCAGAACCAAGAAGGTTAGATCAGAATACACCACACCAAAGGAACAAATGACAAAACTCTGTATGAGCTGTTAGAAGCGCACAACCAAAAGACAGATATCCTAATGTGCTACAAAACATGGAACGAGCCATTGTAAAACTCACTGAACAGTTGCAATATTCAGACGAAACGAGGACGACTTATTCGCACAGAGAATTCATGCTTATAATGTAGTAACCGTTTCAGTTACTATTGTATGTATACATTCTGATCGATCACACTGATAAATGTGATAAACACTTCATTGAACAGTTTGATTTTTTTTTTTTTTTTTTATTGGAGCCGCTGATGATCCATCTCCTAGAAATCATCAAGGGAGGTTACTCTCTCCATAATATTAATAATGTAAACAAATCATTACTTCCCTTAGATTGCAGACTACTTAATACATTACATCACCTCCTTCCTTGGATGAAAAGTGAAATTAAAATCAATGGACAAATATCACAAAGTTTCCATTTAACTTTTCACAAGTATCTGACTTACTCTTGAAAGTAAAGTAGTGTAATAATGTTTTAAGAGTTTTTCGGTTTCACTGAAAAGGAATTCAAGTTAACAAAGTGAGATATAAAGATTAAGTGAATTGTTCAACTTTTTATTGTTGATTAATCATGTTTAACTGTTCAAACATTAAGCTCCTCTTTTTTTATTATTATTATTAATTACTTTTTTTTTTTCTTCTCTCCCTCTCAAATCAATAATATAGAGAATAATGCTACATATGTGAATAATGGTTGTGAATACATTTTTAATTTTTTTTTTAAAAATAAAGTTGTTAAACCAAATAACAAAATAACAAATGTTAATCTTGTACGTGCAGAGAGAACACTGGGTATGTGCACCTAAAGAAATGCAATAGAAATAACAGTCATGTGCACTGCAACGTCTCCTATCAGGAAATGTGGATGCAATTAGATGCGAAAATTATATTTTCACTTCACTAAATTAGACAAGGTCACATGATGAAGTCTTCAACTTTTGGGGGCATTCGGATTGTGCGTTTGGATTTTCTGGGTTCAGCTACAGGGTGTGAGTGTTATGAGAGTAATTGTTGGGTGCGGTGTGCGCCTGCGGAGTGTCTGAGGTTGTGGGCAGTTCAGCTTCATCTTCATTCAGCTCAGGAGGAGGGTCAGGTTCAGTCTCTGCAGTAGACGGAAGTCGTGGAGACTTTTTGTAGAAACTGCTGTTTCTGGTGACAGTCTATTGTCCTCGCTGGGCTGTGATCATTGATCCTTTCTTGCCGATGACCACAAGAGGGGTTGGCTGGTAGGGGTGTGTCAGCTTTAGAAGGATGGGGATTCTTCGGAGTACTGCATCACCGGACCTACGGTTATGGATGAAGGCTTGATGTATGCCTAATCGTCAGCGTAGCGCTTCATATTCATATTTGCTTTTTGCTGTGCATCTCTGATGCGCATTTCCTGGTCAGCATCATGGCATTGTGCTGGGAGTTGGGGTAGTAGTTTGGTCTTCAGGTTGCGATTAAAGAGGGCGGTAGCAGGGGGGATCACCAGTGGTGCGATGAGGGCTAGTGCGGTAGTCAAGTAGAAATGTGTACATTTCCTGCTTGAAGTAGGGAAGGGTGGATGATTTGATGACTTTCTTGATGGTTACGCATGAAATTCAGTCTCTGCATTTGCACGTGGCCACGGGGGGGGGGGGGGGGGATTTTGCGATGCTTGATGCCCATGTGTTGGCAGTACTGAGCAAACTGGTAGGAATTGAAGGGAGGTCCGTTGTCAGTTTTTGAGACTTTCCGGGGTTCCGAATTCAGCGAAGATTTTGTCCAGCCGTGGAATGATGGTGTTCGCTGATGTTGAATCGACCACGTCGACAATGGGTTAAATACTCATCGGTAACGACAAGAATGTATTTGCCATTGGGAAGATGTCCGAAATCACAGGGAAGTTCGGTCCATGGCGTGTTGGGTAGATCAGACATCTGGAGTGGTTCACGTGTCGTTTTCGGTGTTGCCACTTGCAGGTCATGCAGTTCTTAACTGTACGCTCAACGAGAGGTTGCATGTCTTTGAACCAAACTTTCTTACGCGGAAGTGCGGTTTTCTTGATAACGCCTTGATGTCCAGTGTGTGCGATGTTCACAGCTTTCTGGTGTAGCGAGGCAGGTAGGACAATCTGGCGTTTTTTGTTTGTTTGTTTGTTTTTCAGAATGATACGCGAGTCGTGAGCAAGTGACAGTTCTGCACGGGAAACGTAGAGACTGTGGAATGTTTGTGTGTCCACTTCTTTTCCTTTGTTGTACCACTGATTGGAGAGTATTGCTCAATCACAGCATTCAGCGTGGTGTCTTTCGCTGTTTCATCAGCAACTTCATGGATGGTCATTGCTTTCGGTGTTGAAGTGGTAACAATGTAGTGCAGGTATTCTTCGGCGTCTTTTTTTCTTGGTCTGTGCAGGCAGATTAATGAACTGGATGTCGGCTCAAATAATCTGCAGGATTATCAACGCCAGGGCGGTACACTACTGTCATTTCATATGACTGCTGTCGCATAACCCAGCGTTCAATGCGAGCTGACTGTTGAGCCCGTGAATTGTTAAACATTGACACTATGGGCTTGTGATCTGTGTGGACCGTGAATGGAGCGCCAAAAATGAAGATATGGTAGTATTCGCAAGACCACACGATGGCTAAAGCTTCTCGTTCAGTTTGAGAGTATCTTTGTTCTGTAGGATGATTCGACCTTCTTGGGTAAGAATAGCTGATACTCCCGCTGGACTTGCATCTGTGTATATGTCAGTGGACTTCTTTGGGTCGAAATATGCCAGAGTTGTTGCATTATTTAGGGCTTTTCTCCGCTTGGTCAGTGCTTTATCATGTTTTGATGTCCAGGACCAAGGAGTGCCTTTCTTGGTAAGTTGTCGCAGGTCGTGTGTCAATGAGACATAGTTGGGAATGTGGCGGGAAGCACAAAAATTCATCATGCCCAGGAGGCTTCGGATTTTGGTTGTCTTGGTGGGCGTTGGAAGATCAAGGATGTCCTTGAGCTTGTCTTGACTAGGTTTGATGCCGTCTTCACCGAAGATGATTCCAAGAAATTCCAGCGATTTCTTGTTGAACTCACACTTGTCACTATGAACTGTCAGCCCGTTCAGTTTGAGTCTCTCAAACAAGTTGCGGAGATTGGTATCATGGTCTGTCTGTGACGAACCCAAAATACAGAATGTCGTCGCTGATGTTGACAACTCCCGGGAGGCCTCAAAGTGCTTGGCGGATTAATTCTTGGAAGATCTCGCTGGCTGAATGTACACCGAAAAACAGACGACGGTATCGGTAGAGACCGAGGTGAGTGGCAGAGTGGTGATGGAGCAAGAATCTTTGTCCAGTTTCAGCTGATTGTAGCTTTGATTCACGTCCAGCTTGCTGAATACTCGCACTCCAGAAAGTATAGGCTTCAGCTCGTCGAGAGTTGGGGTTGCGTGACGTTCACGTTGGATGGCACGGTTTGCAGCTCTCATGTCCACACAAACACGTACCTTGCCAGGTTGTTTGGGTTTTGGGTACGACAACCACTGGAGATATCCATGGAGTTGGTCCGCTTGCTTTTTCAATGATTCCCAGTTCTTCGTCTTCTTCAGCTGTTCTTCTATGTCCTTGCGCACATGGAATGGAACGCGTCGGTATGGCTGAGCGACTGGTTGAACTTCAGGATCAATATGGAGATGGGATGGTTTGCTTTTCAAACAACCAAGACCGGTGAATAGTTCAGGGTGCCCTTCTCTCAGTTGTTCATGTATTGGTTTGACACGGTTGATGGTGGTCAATAGCTTGAGATCTTGACACGTTTTCCAGGAGAGATCGGCCGCTCATTGCTGGATACTACAAACATGGCAGCAGTAACAGTGTGTGTTTTCACAATTTAGTACAGCATTGAATGCACCAGGTACTGGGATTGAACTTTTGTTACCATACGCTGTCACTCGCTCGTTGGAAGGCTGTAGCTTTGGTTTTGGCTTGAGTTCATTGAAATGTTGTTCAGACAGCAGATTGATGGAAGCACCAGAATCTGCTAGGAATGAAAACACATGTCCATTGATGGAAATGCTAAAATGAGAAGTTCACTAGATTGATATGTTGTGAAGACGTATTCAATAACATCAGGATCGGTAGACCGATCAACGATAGCGTTGGCTTCATCTTCATCACTGCTGTCGTTGATTTGATGAATGTGTGATTTTCTTGATTTCTTCTTCCAGCTGAAATGTTTTGGTTTCTTGGACAAGGCTTTTGTTGATGATGATGAAGACGTTGCACTGGTATTTGAGCGGCATACTGGTGCAAAGTGGTGTAGTTTTGAGCAGTTGTTGCATCGCTTGTTGTATGCTGGACAAGAGCGTTGTCCACCAGGATGAGGCCATTCTCCACCACAATTGCGACAAGTGGTTGGTTGTTGCGGTTGTCGATTATGTTGATGGCTACGAGGTCGTGCCTCGTGCAAAACACGGTGTACCTCTGCTGGCGCAGTCATTGTTTTGGATTGCTTTGATGTGAGTTGTAGCGCGCGTGCATACGTCAGCAAATCTTTCAGAGTCATGTTGGGGCTTGCTAGTCCGTTTTCATGTACCTTCTGGCACTGGCAGCCTGTGATGAATTGAGATTTTATCTCAGCATCTGCATCATTGAAGTTACATGTTGTTGCTAGTTGTTTCAATTCCCCATAAAAATCGTTAATGTCACCTTTCTGGTAGCAATGCCAGGATATGTATTTCTGAAATTCTACATTTGCTTGAGGATTGAAATGTTCGGTGATGGCAGAAACAAGCATTTGAAAGTGGGTTTCGCCACCAGCAGGACGAGTTTGTTCGTTCGTGAAGGTGTCCACAATATCATTGAGTTCATCACCAGCATAGGTGAGTAGAAGTGCTTTCTGACGCTGGTCATCTTCAATATTGTAGGCAATGAAGACATTCTTCAGCCTTGATGCCCATTTTTGCCATCGAGTTGCCCTTGCTTCAGGAGAACAGTCGAATGGAGGATACGTGATAAGCGCAGCAGCCATTGGAAGTCGACTCGACAATATAATAAAGTAACCGTTTTAGTTTCTATTGTATGTATACATTCTGATCGATCACACTGATAAATGTGATAAACACTGCGTTGAACAGTTTGATTTTTTTTATTGGAGCCGTTGATGATCCATCTCCTAGAACCATCAAGGGAGGTTACTCTCCCCATAATAGTTATAATTAAACAAATCATTACTTCCCTTACACTACTTAATACATTACAATGCTGTGCAAGAAAGACTAGATAATCAACCAAAGGTCCTACTCACCCAACAAAACCATACTCTAAAGGCCAATATTCACAGACACACCCCTTTGAAAGAACCAACAATGATTGCGGACGCATCATCTACCAACACAGACAAAAAAAGGAAGCTCAAAGAAGGAAATAAGAGAGAAGAGAATGGCAACTTTATGACATCATCTGAGATGCTTATCGAATCTCCACATCCAAAGGGGAAAAAAGATGAAACCGAAACAAAAGATGCACAAGAAGACTCATACCCTGACCTTACCCATGCCCATTCCCTTTCTGACAGTCATTGCCTAGACTCCCAGAGCATTGACTCAGACGAGGAGAGTTCTATTGGAGAGAAACAAGGTCAGAAACTACCCACTCTCCATATCATACATGATTCAACCCTACGTGGAATCAACCCAGAACGATTGGGAAAGTCCTATGGGTTAAAGGTTTCAATGACAAAAGTACAACAATAGAGGAATGCAACAGACTGGATATGAAAAAACGAAAAAGATCCTGATGTGATTCTTTTTCACTTAGGAATCAACAATGTGATTCTTTTTCACTTACGAATCAACAATCTCAGAAAGGCGTCACCAAATAAAACCAGCAAAAAAAAAGGGGGTAAAATGCATCAGCAACATTAAAAAAAAAAAAATCCAAAGTCTAAACTGGTCATCAGCAACACCATCCCCACGCTTGACGAAAAGTTGGACAGAAAGAAAGAGATATTTAATGCAATGGTATTTGCGAAACTCAAGTCAAAAGACGATGTGACATTTTCTGCAACACGAAAATCTAAGAAAGAGACAAAACGCCATGCAGGATGAAATTCACCCCAACCCAAGAGGATCAGATCTTCTAGCCGGCAACATCGGACGACATATTCATTCTGTTGTATGGGAAAAACAGAAACACAAGGAGCACGTGAAACAAACCGAACATGAGTCGAGGCATCAAGAATCTACTAAAAAAGAGGACAATTACAGATTTCCGAGAACAGAAGGAGGCTTACAGCACTGAAGAGGAGAAAGAAGCATAAAAGCGCTTCATCAGACATCAACGCCAAAGAGAGCTAGAAATCAACGAAAGGCGTAACGCAATGATGCAAGACCGACCCAACAACCAAGTGGTACGAACAGAGACAAATCGGAATTCCCCAGCACTTCCACGGCTTTATGCAACATGAAAGTTACCATGGAGACAGGGAAACAAACCGAGACAAAAACGGATGAGGACAGTGAACAAGATTGTTACAGCCCTGTAAAACGGAAAAAAAAAAACTACTACAGATACAGAGAGAGGAACCCAGTCATAAATTGGAATGATTACAGCAAATAATATTCCTGCAACATTGAACATTACGAAGACTACCATGGAGGCAGAGAAGGAAACCGACACAGAAATGGAGATGGTTACAGAAAACAATACTTCTTCAACAATGAACAATACGAAAACTACCATGACATCAGAAATGGAAACCGACTCAGAAATGGAGGTGGTTACAGAAAACAATATTTCTACAACAATGAACGATACGAACGATACAATGGAGACAGGGAAGTAAACCGACTCAGAAATGGAGATGGTTACAGAAAACAATACTTCTACAACACTAAACAATACGAACGATACAATGGAGACAGGGGAGGAAACCGACACAGAAACGGAGAGGGTTTCAGGAAACACGACAGCTACAACCATCAACAACACGTAAGCTACCATGGACACAGGGGAGGAAACCGAGGCAGAAATGGGTATGAATACAGAGAACAAGACTTCTCCAACTCCGCCAAACAGAAAAGCTACACTGGAGACGGAGACGAAAGCCAAATCAAAAATCGGGATAATTACAGAAACCAACGTGTGTACGACCATAATCGTGACGAAAGTTACCAAGACGAACGGGGAAAAAACAACAGAAATGAAGTCGATAACAGAAATCAGCATTTCTACATCCATGGACAATACGAGAGATAATGTGAGAAAAGGGGGACTTCACGACTACAAAACATGGGGAAAATAAGATAGATACAACTGAGAATGTGAAATATATATATATATATATATATATATATATATATATATATATATATATATATAAACAAAATAACCCCAACAAGAAAAATACCCCCGATATTACACAACTGCAACATGAACAAACACCACCCTTAAACGACAATGAGGATTAATGATATAAAAATTATTTCTTGGAACACAAAAGGTTTCAAAGAAACAATTAATGGTGAAAAAATAACTCAATAAATTTGACGAGGATAAGGTAATTGAAATAATATCGAAATATGATATCATATTCATAGAGGAAACGCATTTGGACAACAAAATACAAACACCAAATTTTGCACCTGGTATACATTACTGTCGTTCTAAAAGAGCAAAGGCTCAGAAAGCATCAGTGGAGATTTCAATTTTTATTAAGCAACACCTAAGAGAATTTATTACTCTATTACCTCAGAATAAAAGTGACATTGTTTGGTTAAAAATGAAAGTTACAGGTAAACATTTTTATATAGGAAGTGTATATATACCATCCAAAAATTCATCTTTTGGAAATGATTACACAAATAAAATTTGGGATAATATAGAAGCTGATCTTGTAAAATTATCATGTACAAGTAATACTATGTGGGGATTTTAATGCCAGATCAGGAACGATTCCTGATTTCATTACAATGGAAAGAGAAAACAACAAATATTCTTTGCCTGAAGATTATCCTTTTAGTAATACAGCAAAAAGATGCTCAATGAATGAATATGTTCATAAATACGGGAGAAAAAAAACTTTCATCCCTGTGCATTGACTGTAACATGTGTATTTTAAATGGGAGGACTCTGGGCGAGCTGCAGGGGCAATATACTTGCTTCACACCCAAAGGCTTGCAGTGTGGTCGACTGTTTCCTGTGTTCACAAAAATTATTGAAGGATATAATAGACATGACAGTTCATAATTTAACATATTATTCAGACCATCGCCCAATACAGTTAAAAATTAATAAACATCTTCCATACCAAACTGAATGCCAATAACTGACAAAGATCATGTAGAAACAGAATACCATGACACGCAGGATAAAATGTAATGTTCTTTTGGGATGAAAACTCGGATATGAAATTCCAAAGAGCATTAAAATCTTCAGAAATAGAAAAGCGCATTAAGTCAATAAATGACATCATGATAATAGATTGCGAGAAGCGTTTTAAATCCACGACAGTTGTGAATAATGTAGTTCAAGAGTTCACACACAATGCTGCATGACACTGGCAAACAAAGTATTGTCTATAAAACAAAAAGGAAATGGAAGAAAAGAAAAAGAAAGAATAAAAAGTGGTTTGATGAGGAATGTCAATCACAACTACGAGAAACTAAATCTTTGTTAAACGCACTAAACAGACAGCCATTCAACAAATACTTCACCAAAATTATTTCGTTGCAAGGAAAACATAACAAAATTAAAAAAATAAATAAATAAAAAGAGGGAGAGAGACTGTACAAAGCCATTTTATAACTTATTGAATAGAAATTTGTCTGAAAATCCAAATGCAGTTTGGAAAACCTTAAAGGAATTACAAATCATGAAGACTCAAGAGCACACAACAACACCTACCAATCAAAAGATGGATGACACCTATTGAAAAACTAATAGGCAAAGAAGTTGAAATAGAAAATAAAGAAGTAGTAATAGAGGAGAATCAAGGAAATAAAGGTATGAAAGCAGCTCTGAGTGACGTTCATGTAGATTATGAGATAACAGATATAGAAATTCTAAAAGCAATCAAGATTTTTTTTTTTTTTTTATTTTTTTTTTTAGATCTTGATGAATGTGGTATTTACTGGTAGCCCACAGATGAAATATATATAGGTTCTATTTTGAATTCTAACATTCAAACTAATGAAGAATCAACTTGTACAAAAGCCAAGTTTGTTCAAATTGTGCACAAGTTCCATTTATAATTGCCATGTAACGCTCTAAGTAATATCTATCCTTCAACAATGTAACAGAGATTTGCACATGTGGTTGTGCATTTAGCAATTTACATTTGTATAAGTTAAATTTTGCAAATAAGATGATGAAATCAAAGACAGTGTCTGTCCGTATATTCTGCTTTTACACCAAACAATGCAAGTTCTCTGTCTATCACTAAATATGACAATGTGAACATTTCCGAGTCAGCAACTGCTGTAAGTTCGTCCAAACTTGGTGTGTAATATGACAGTCAAACAGCATAATTATGAGAAATTGTCTGCTCTTCTTGATCACACAAGATTACAAATAGAAAAGTTTACTAAACGATGCAGGAACAGGAATCTCTAGGTTGGAATTAATTTATGTAATAGTCTATATTTCTTGTTCATCCATCTGCAGTTCTGCGGATGAATGTTTCAAGTTCATCTGTAAGCTAAAGATAGTGAATGTCATGATGATTAAAAAGTCATTTCAGACCCTTCATTTCATTCGTGATCCATTCACAATGATTTTAGATTTTCTTTTTTCCTTTTTCCTTTTTTTTTTTTTTTTAATACATCAGACGAAGACCAATCAAGGCAAAAGGGGACAAGGATAAAACAATAATATAGCATATCCATAACTTTACAATATATGAAATTGAAGGAAAACACACACACACACACACACACACACACACACACACACACACACACACACACACACACACACACACGCACACACAGTTCTTTATGTCACCGATTTACAAGTATAGGGGCAGAATGGGCAGCCAGAGGAAAGAAGTTGCAACAATCTTCACTTCGACATGTAATGAGATTATTAATCATATTTACTTAATCAAGAAAATCTTAACTAAACAAAAGGCAGATACACAAACCATTTTTCATCAAAGTCATGTCTGTTTCCATTGATTGACGATGCACATTGCTCAGTCATGTGTCTGTTTTTCAAAAGAGGCAGAAAGGCCCTGATTTCTGGTTTTACATTTTGTAGTTTGCATTTGTATATATAAAATTTTGCTAGTAGTATTATCAGATCCATTACTTGATCATTCTTTACGTTTGTTTTTGTTCCAAACATGATCAGTTCCCTATCCAACAGAAAGTTTTCAGCGTGTTGGCATTTGTCTCTTAGTAATAACTGAAAACTGAGTCCAAACTGTGTTGGAACTTCACAATCATAAAGCATATGAATTATCGACTGCTCCTCTTGCTCACAAAGTTGCACATTGGAGAATTTTAATATTTCGTAGAAATAAATATCTTTGTGTTGGAAGGAGCCTATATATAAGTCTGATTTGGAACCATCTTAACTGTGAATCAAGAGATGTTTTGTAACAGTGAGAGAAAATGTGTTCCCAATTTAAATTATCAAATACACTGTTCCATTTTTGTACACAAGTTGGGTCAACATTATGATCATTTAATATATTTTGTACAAATTTGTTGCCTTTTTTAATAAAGAACCATGCTTTGTTGTCTATGCATTTTATACCTGCTTGTTAATGTTATGTTACGCTTTCTACCATAAGATCTAATCGCATTCAGAATGCCTGCGTATGTAAGGAAATTAGTTCTTGTATCTGGATACTTGTTACAGAACTCATTATAGTTCATCAAGTTATTATGATCATTAATTAGTTGTTAATGAAAAAAATGTCATGGTCAGACCATTCTTGAAGAAACACAGGTTTTCTTCCTCTTAAAATATTAGGATTATAGTGAATACATTCAGACATGAATTCATCAACTGAATCTGGGACAGACTTTGCAGCTATTTTCTTATAATGCTTTAGTACATCCTTCCAGAAAGGATTATCAACTCTTTGTTGTATAGTGTTTGCATACTCAGTGCCAAAGTTTTGTAACATTTTTAACTCTGGTATCATATTAATAGTAAACTCTTTCCAAGGGATTTCTCCATCAGTCTTTTCAACCAACTAATTTTCATCGCCGACAAAAAAGATTTAATATTAAGCATTCTTAAACCACCTTTACTATATTCTTTACACACTACAGACTTTTTTTTATTTACTTTGTTTTTCATTCCAAAGAAAGGAATAGAGCTCTTTTTCTAAGGAGGTTAGGAAAGTTGTCAGGGGGGGTCTGGTAGATTAATTAAGAGATGCACAATTTTTGAAAATATAGTGTTTTAATTACTGTTATTTTCCCAAAAGGTGTTAGTTGACGTTTTTTTTTTTTTTTTTCCAATAATTCATTGTTCTTTTCATGGCATTGAATTTGTCCTCATAATTAAGTCTAACTATAGCGTTGGTATCTGTTGAAAACTTAATTCCTAAAATTTTAAATGTTCCGGGGTCCCAAATGAAGTTTTTGTCTCTCATGTACTGAGTCCCACAGTTTCTTCTTCGTCCAAGCCATACTACTTGACTTTTATCAAAATTTATTTTTAGCCCAGACATTCTTGAAAAGCTACTTAAGGCTGACACAGCTTCAATGAATGGTCTTTCATTTCCATCCAGAAGTAAAGTAGTATCATCAGCAAACTGAGAAATCAGAGCCTCTCTACCATTGATGGTTAGCCCTTTGATATTAGTGTTAGTACGCATCATGATTGATAGAATTTCAGCACAAATGAGATAAAGGTAAGGTGAGGCTGGGTCGCCTTGTCTTACTCCTCTTTTTATGGAGAACCAAGAAGAATATTGGCCATTGACAAACACACATGTGGAAATATTTGTATAAAAAGTGCTTATCCATCTAATCATATCAGGGCCAAATTTGAAAAATCGTAAACATTTCTGTAAAAAGGTCCAAGATACACTATCGAACGCTTTCTCAAAATCAATAGCCAATAACAGACCAGGAATGTTTTTTTTTTTCTGCATATATTAATGTGTCATAGATTAGGCGATGTGTTTCTCCTATGTAGCGGCCCTTTAAGAAGCCTTTTTTGGCTTTCATGTATATTTTTTGTGTAAAACGCTCTTTAGCCGATTCGCAATACATGCAGAGGCTATAATCTTATATGCTACATTTAGAAGGGAAATGGGACGCCAGTTTTTAATGAATCGCTTTGGCTTACCGTCTTTTGGAATGCAAGTAATAATGCCTTGGCGTTGAGTAACAGATAACTGGCCTGTTTTGAATCCTTCATTAATGGAACGCACAAGAAATGTAGCAATCAAGAATTTGAAAAAGAACAAATCTCCTGGAATAGACAGGATAAGGAATGAATGTTTAAAAATTGGGATTTCAGAATTGCTACCCACATTGGAAAACATTTTAAATTTATTTTTAAAAACTAGTCAATATCCTGATTTATGGAAAAGGGGCCTCTCGGTTCCTATTTACAAAGGAGGAGACAAAATAAACCCTAACAACTACAGGGGAATAACTCTTAATTGTTCATTAAGCAGCGTATTATGCCAAATACTAAATACTCGATTAACAATTATTTGGAATCAAATAATCTTTTACCTAATGTACAAGCAGGTTTCAGAAAAAAAAAACCCACAGAAGTGCAGAACATATTTTTGTCTTAAAAAAACTATAGTAGACCACACATTAAGATTGCGTAACGGCAGATATATACATGCTTTGTCGATTTTTAAGAAAGCATTTGATAACATTTCCCACGAACGGTTATCAATAAAATTACAGTGATTCGGCATTCAGGGCAGATGGTTTGATTTAGTCAAAAACATGCACACAAATGCACAAATCTTTTCAGTTGGTAATAATGGAGCCTGCTACTCAGTATGAAGAGGAATTTTGCAAGGAAACTCCTTGAGTCCAACATTATTTAATATGTTTATAAACGATCTAACAAACAAGATTCCAACTGAGGATTCACCATCACTGGATTATTCGAGTAATACAAGAATATCTACTTAATTGTATGCAGACGATCTTCTACTCCTTGCAACATCGAAACTGGATTTACAATCAAAATTAGACCATTACATTTATATTGTAAAGAGTGGGAGATGCTAATTAACATTGAAGACGAAAATACTAATATTTTCCAAAACAGAACCCAAAACTTGATTATTGTAATAAATGTGGTACAAACTTCATTGAAACAGCAGAGCAATACAAATATCTTGGAATATTTCATAAATCAGGAAAACTTGACGTCGCAGCAGAACATCTAAGTAACCAAGGTAATAAAGCAACCTATTCCTTAAAAAGAGCATTCAAGAATCAAAAGATCAATTTTCAATTTGTTTTAAAGTTTCTTGATAGTCTTATTTCACCAATATTGATGTATGGTGCGGATGTATGGCTACCTTTTTGCTTAGAATTAAATGATAATTTCAATTTAGAAAATCTATGTAATCATTGCCTTTCAAGTGATTTACCACATGAACATACTCAACACAAGTTCTTCAAACAAATGGTAGGTGTACACAAGAAGGTACAAACTTAGCTGTAATTGGAGAACTCTGAAGTTTTCCAGTTAGCTTAACAATAATCCATCAGATAATAAAGTTTTGGTATCATATTTTAGAACCTGAAGACAACTTGCTTATCAAAATCATGCACACTGACATGTTAAACAATGAAGATCATCAAACATCTTGGTTTAAATTTGTCAAACAAATTCCCAGTCTAATGGGATTGTAGTATGTTTGGAATAACCAGCAAACTTCTAATATTAACAAGTTGTTATGTGGTCAAGAATAAACAAAAAGATGAATATGCATTATTTTTTTGAAAAAAAAATATCAGGAACAGAATCAAAACCAACATTTTATAACAATATTACTACAGATTACAGAATGGAGCTATATATTTAGCAAACTCTTTCATAAGCTTCAATCAAAAACAAGCATTATGTAAATTACGGATTTCTTGTCACGACCTTAAGATAGGAAAACGTAGATATGCTAAGACACCAAGAGAAAGAAGAGACTGTGTTTGGAATGTAATGAAGTAGAAGACGAAATTCATCTCTTAGATAGCTGTGCTAACTATAACGACATAAGGAGGCAGTTTTTAAAACACATCAAAGACAAATACAATATACAAAATGTGCTGCCATCTATCTTAATATCAAATGACGTACTTATCAGCGAGATCTCAAAATATGTGTGTGTATGATATTTCAAAGTGTCGATAAGGTAAAATGCATGACAAGGACAATTTTATATAACATAATAATAGTTGGATACAACACAAACATGAATATTTGTTTCGTTATTTGGTTTCGTTTATCTTTCTCTTTCCTCTGTGTCATATAAAACCTGTTACGGTTTTCAAAGGCATTAAACTATTAAATCTTGAATCTTGAATCCCTGGTGAAAGACCTTCAAAAGAAACACCCTACAATGCGCATTGTCGTTAGCAAGGTAGCACCAACATGTCTCTCAGATCTCAACAACAAAACGTGAAGTTTTTAATGCTGCAAAATCTTTCAAGTCTTCACAATGTCAAAAATGTCTCCTTCGTGTGTCTCACGAAAACATCAACAGCAAGAGACAATACATGCGTGACAATATTCATCCCTCTACAAGAGGCTCGAGCGTTTTTGCCGGCAACCTTGGCCGCCATCTGCATTACCTGTTCTGGACGAAACAAAGGCGGCATCATCAGAACATCCCAAGAGAACGCCATCAGGACGGCAGACTGAGACCTCGGTACAATCACATGGACCACTTTCTGCCCATGCCTTTCCCACCGAGAAGACCTGACATCTTTTTCGATTGGTTCCCGTGATCGTCTTCTACCAGCAGAATGATAGTATCTCTCCAATTCGCCATTACTGTAACCACTCTCTACAGCTGTAGTTTAATGTAATCTCGTGTTTTCTTTTCTTTCCATTGTTGTGCTTGTAGTCTGTTTCAAAGTTTAACTTGTATTAATTGAGACTTATTTTGATTTTGATTTGATTTGATTTTATTTTCTATCATTTTTCTTTCTTCATTTTTTGAATGTCATCTGTATCAATGACTAACAAATCAAAAATAGACATTCTACGATGGAACTGTCGATCAGTGTCAAGCAATATAGCGAACTGTCAAGAACACATAGAGAATAACTCCTATACAATGCTTATTCTTCAGTCACTAAACGTGTCCAAGATGAACTTACCACGTATCGCTTATTTCTTCTACCCTCCAGTGTATCATCTCTCTGACGAAACAGGAAAAGTGAACTGTGCCATCTATATACATGAAAAGCCATCTTACCATCCAATTTCAACGCCAGTACCATCGACTGCGCCAAATATCCACTTTTGTGCAGCTTGTGTCAATTTGATAACTCATTAATTTTAAATAATATTCTTTCTGTTTATCTCCCTGAAGGTGTTGATGAACAGTGACTGGTTACGTACCCTGGGTACCCAAAATGAAAAGTGGCTAGTAGATGGTGACTTTAATGAACACGCCCCATTTTGGGACAGTGGCTGCCTTAAGGTCAGCTCCAATCGCCTAGTAGAGAATATTTCGGACTCGGCACTCTTTCTTGTAAATGATGGAACCTTAACTAGATTGCCTGATGTTCCTAGCCACAAAACGATCTGCTATTGACCTGTCTTTGATTTCGCCATCACTAGCGACTAGCTACACTTGGCAAGTTCATAATAACACATTAGGTAGCGATCACCTCCCAATTACCATTTCCTTGAGAGGATTTACAATTTTGCATGATGATACAAGGGATAAAATCCCAAAATTTAATTACAAACGAGCTGACTGGGATAAATTCAAGTCCATTTTAATGTCCTTTAATGTTAGCATGCTGGAGAACCCAGATATTGATAAAATGTATTGTAACTTTTCTGAATCGGCCTTGAAAGCTGAAGCCGAGGCAATTCCAAAATTTAGTCAGACAAATTCTCTGAACATGCTGGCAAGGTCTGGTGGACGGAATCCTGCAAAGATGCTGTTAATAAAATGAAATCAAAGTTCAAAATACACGCAAAAGACAAAAAAGTAGATGACTTACTCCCCATGAAACGGGCAAAAAATGAAAGTACTAGGATTATAGAGAAAGCCGAAAGCGATTACTGGTCATCATTTTGTGTAAATGAAGTTAATGATAACAAAGATTTTAAAAAGGTATGGACAAAGATACCCGAAATGAAACATGGAATACATTTACCCGCTTATCCAATCACTGTAGGACATGAACAATTCCCTACATCAGCTCAAAAAGCTGAACTGTTTGCTGATTTCTTTTGCAAAAATAGCTCCAAAATTAGTCTCTCAGAAACGTACAGAACTTTGAGGGAAGACCAATCAAATAATCATATCTATTCTGACCCAGAAGAAAAAACAACGAACATTATTTAAATGCAGAAATAACACTAGAAGAATTAAGAAATGCTATATCGTCATTGCCAACAAAGAAAACTTTAGCTGGTTTAGACGCAGTCTCAAACGAAATGTTAAGGAACCTTCCGATCAATTTTACAACATTTCTGTATGCCATTATGAATAAATGTTGGATAGATGGGAAGACTCTGTCTGTTTGGAAAGATTCTGTCCTTGTGCCCGTTCTCAAGCAGGGCAAACCTAACTCTGATATTAACAGTTATCGTCCTGTCGCTCTCACCTCTCAGACTAGTAAACTAATGAAAAAAAATTGTATTAAATAGACTTACTTATCATTGTGAAAAAAAAAACGGATATATTCCTACTGCTCAAGCTGGGTTAAGAAAAGGCCAATCGACTGTTGATCACCTTGTAAAGCTTACAACTCAGGTAAAACGTCAATTTGCCTGGAGAAAAAATGTACTTGTAACTTTTTCGATGTCAAAAAGACGTATGATCAAGTCTGGCATGAGCGACTTTTGTACAAACTTAAAATGATAGGTCTCTCTGGTCACATTTATGATTATTTCAAAGAATTTTTGGCTAACAGAACAATTCAAAACAAAAATAGGAATACATATTCTAGCAAGAGATTTGTGGAGATGGACATCCCTCAGGGTTCTGTAACTGCCCCTTTGCTTTTTAATATCCTAACGCACGATCTCACAAAAAGCATTTCAAAAATTCCAGTTTAATTCAATATACCGATGATATATGTATCTGGATGAATGTTACTTTAAAAAAGAACACACCTTTAAGGTCAATTACGTACATGAAAAAATTATACCAAAGAGACTTAGTATCGCTAGATTTATGTTTGAGAATGGGTTATGTTTGTCTGCTGAGAAATCTCATGTGTTGCTTTTTGACGCTGGTGGTAGTTTTCATGATCTCCCTACTTTTAAGATGGATGACACTGTACTTATCTACACATCTTGCAAAAAGTTTTTAGGTGTACATCTTACTTCAAAATTATCATGGAACACACATATTGAATATATCATAACACAAGCAAGGAAACCTCTTATTCTTCTTAAAGTTGTGAGCTACCAGAGTTGGGGGCAGGATACGTGCACTTTAATTCATTTATCAAATTCTCTGGTAAGGACAAGGATTTCATATGCACAGGAAGTATATTTTTCAGCTCCTAAGTATCTTTTTAAAAAGTTACAAAGCACAGATTGCAAGGCATACAGAGTAGCCCTGGGAGTTCCCCGTTACACTTCCATTTTAGGGACATATCATGAAGCTGGCGTTTTGCCCCTGGATGCGTATCGAAAATTAGCTTGTGCTAAAAGCATTCTAAGATGTTCTACTGTTCAGAACTCAAATGAGGATGAACTTGACACGCGATCTGATCTGATTTGGATTTTCCCAAACGCGCAAAAACATACTTCTCTCAAACCTGTTGAAATCTGCCAAAATTGATCACAAAACCATTGCCCCACGTTATCCCCTGAGTCCCATTCCTAGTTGGGAACTCACCCCGGCAAGTTTGATTATAAATACACTGATTTGCAAAAGAATGTTTATAATAACGTCTTAGGTGCTATGGCCAAGTCACATATTGACGATAGTTATCCTAATCACTTAAAAGTTTATACGGACGGATCCCTATTAAATGGCAATGCTGGTTCCGGCTTTGTTATTCCTGCTTTGAAAGCAGATAAATCTTTTCATCTTGGAAAGGGGGTTTCTGTCTTTACGGCTGAACTGATAGCAATTCTAATGGCTGTGCATTGTATTATTGACATTCCACGTGATTTTTCTAGAATACTTTTTTGTGTTGATTCCAAATCTGTTCTACAAGCAATGGAGTCTATTGCTGCTACCAATCGCGCCGAGA
>JADBJO010027983.1:0-20649 GCA_016801955.1 Conus betulinus
TCATCAAACACTTAGCAGACAGCTCAAACTGATACGTTCATGACTTTATGACATATACGCCCATTAAAGTAAATTACTCTCAATCGCTCTGACGTTACCAGTATCTTCTTTCGCCTTTCCTGTTGTCGCTTGCCCAGTTCTGTCTGTCCCTGTCGATACTTGTAAATGTCTGCACGTGATGACACTAACGAGCACGGCACAGTCAAAGCGGTCTCTCCGAGTCATTCTCCGGAAGGCTCGACAGATGTCGCAATACTGACGCCGGGGACTGAGAATGATCGCTCGTCTACGGTTAGCCAGCATGGAGTTTGTGAGTTCCAGGCAGACCTGAGTAACACTTGAATCGTTTCCCATTTCTCTGTCCATCTCAAAGACTTTCTGAATCCCAATACTACTGAAACCCAGAAGGGGACGGAGGATGGGGGATGGGCGTGTGTGTGCGTGTGTGTGGACATCACGTGAGCTATCGGTCCAAAAACGTGATGTCCTTAGACATGGTAAAAGCAATGTTAGTCACACCTATCCATCCTACTCTCTTCCTTCTCTCTCTCTCTCTCTCTCTCTCTATCTCTCTCTTCTCTCTCTCTCCCCCCCTTCATATAGGGGCTATGACCGGGTGTAGGAATAAACAATCTCTCTCTCTCTCTCTCTCTCTCTCTCTCTCTCTCTCTCTCTCTCTCTCGTTTTCACTTTTTTTCTTTATCACGCCCTTAAGATTAGAGACGTACCGTGGTCTTAGCATGGTTTGATTTTTGGTGGTTGATCATGGTACATTTTCGTGTTTTCAATTGTTGGAACGTGTCACACTCCCCTTCATATTGAGGTTATGGTCTCAACAAGCCCATGTCCTTTTTCCACTCAGGATAAGCCGAGGCAGACCAGAAAAAGACTCCGAAATGAAGATGTCTGGAAAATCAATATAAAAAAGCGTTTAAGAAACAGTGGACCACCATGTATGTCTCGAGGACAGGAAAACCCCTGAGAAAAAAAAGAGCTGAAAATCAGGGTGCGGGCATTTGTGTAGAAATAATTGCAAAGCAAAAAATATCAGAGGATGAAAAGGCCCAGGTTTTTCACAGTTACTGGAAACCGGGTTCCTGCACAGCAGCAGAGGCAGAACTTGTGTAGTACCGTCCAGAAAATCGATAAAAAAAAAAAAAGAAAGCCAAATTCAAGGAGACGTTCCCCATTTGAATACTTTTTACACATTCATGGGACGACAGTGAAAGGCTGTAAGAAGATGTTTCTTGATACTCTTGATATCTCTGACACAGTTGTTGCCACATCACTCGACAAAAAAAGACTGTCTAGGTGCCTGTGACGCTGAAAGGGGGGGGGGGGGGGGGGCAACACTGAGAAGGAAGAGATCCGAGGGCACATCAACAGCTTTCCTAGAGTGGAAAGTCACTATGCAAGGGCAGATTCTACAAGAGAATAGTTTGGAAAGTTCCCTCCGTCTGCAAAAGATGTATGATCTGTACGCTGAAAAGCGGCAAAAGGAAGGAAGGATGCAAAGCCCCAGCGCGAGTAAAACCACCCACAGGAATGTGTTGAGCCGTGAATTCAACATCAGCTTCCATGAACGGATGAAAGACCGATGCCATTTTTGTGCTGCATATGAGAATGGATGTTTCACACCGGCAGAGGATGAAGCAAAAAGCACATTCATATGAAAAGAAGAAAGCAGATAACTGAAAAAATGAAGTAAAAAAAGTTTAGAAGAAATCCCAGTCTTGGTGCTGCAGTGTTTGAACTTGAAGACGTTTTGCCTGCCCCATCGGGTGTGGAGTCTTTGTCTTTATTACAACAGGAAGGTGAAACACATACAACCTTACAGTGTACGATTACAGAAATGGACAAGGATATTGTAATGTCTGGGCTGAGACTACAGCAAAAAGGGGATCCGGTGAAATTGCTATGTGTGTTTACAGATACCTGGAGGGTGTCAAGAAAGTGGTTTTATCTTCTAACAGCTGTGGAGGACAAAATAGGAATAGAAACTTCCTCACCATGCTTTGGTATGCACTGGGCAAGTTTCAGTTTGAGGAAATAGAGCATATTTTCTTCATAAGTGGTCACAGTTAAAACAAAGGTGATAGCATGCATTCCGTTATTGAAAGGAGTTTGCAGACATATTGGTGTACACTCCAAGCCAGTGGGCACAGAACATGAGAACAGCCAAGCGACATGCACCTCTGTACATCGTTGACGAGCTGGATCAGTCTGACTTTGACTTTTTCACTTAAAAAAATGAAATGGCAGGGTTACTAAAGCATTTCCAATTGGACACCAACAAAGAGAAAATCAGGTCGTTGGATGTGAAAAAAAAATTCATGCTCTCATCAAAACAACCAAATCTCGTTCACGTTGGTTATGACCACACAGAGCAGATTACTGCCGGCTCAACCTTGTGCAGAAACTGAGAATTGTCCACACCATCCCAAATCCGGCAGATATGACCTAGGAACTCATTTCAAAAGCCTCATATTCCATTACCAAGGAGAAGTAGGATGACTTGGATCAGTCTCTGCGACAGAAATATTGTCCCCAAGGCTCATCACCAGTACATCAGACCTTTGCCCAGTGATCTTAACACGCTGGTCGCTCGGTGGAAGCTACCAGATAGCGGGGATGACCATTATTGTAGCCCCCAAACAGTGGGAATGGCTACACTGTTAAACAGAACGGTAGTCTTCATGGTATGTTTTTTTTCCACACCTCAGCCCATTTCGAATCAAAATGTGTGAAAATCGGAGCGTGACTGCTTTTTTTTTCTCAAGTTTACATTTATCTGCACGTTAACCACATTTTTTTGTTTAACCCATCTTACCTTTCGTGTGTAGGAAAAAGTTTCAACAAGGTAAGATATGTGAACATAAATGTTTTATTTTGATTTTGTTGAAATATAGAGCTACTTTAATAGTAAGTGTTGAATAGGCATGAGAAGCCTGCTGAAAAGTTAGTTTTGTCTGAAAGTTATCCATTCCTTTTTAAAACATGACAATAACAAATACATAAAAGAAATCATAATCATAATGAATCAAATCAAAAGCTAAAGCTAGCAAAAAAAGAGAGAGAGAGAGAGAGAGAGAGAGAGAGAGAGAGAGAGAGAGGAGAGAGAGAGAGAGAGAGATTGGATTGGGTTTGTGCGTGACCTCAAATGCTTTCAGTAACATGTTTTAAATCAGGTTTGGATGTTGGACAAACAAGCTGTAAAAACACAGTGGAGAGTACATGGGCAAACAAGACCTATATCAACCATATGTAGTGTAACACACAAATATGAAATATTTGATTACATGCGGGAACAAAAGTAGCCATTTTTCAGAAGAAAAAAAATGATCATCTGAAATTAAGTGTATGTTGATCATACAGAGAACAGATGGGCAAAGGATAATGATTGTTAGGTGAATCAAATGAATTGACACAATCCGATATAATTGTTTATTATACGTATACTGTATTTTGTAAGATATATTATTGATTGATTAGTCGTCAGATAATAATGGTGTGTATGTTATCCATTTGTTAGAGAAATTTTTTCTGGTTTAATTGTAAACAGGCATTATATTCTTCGATTTTATATCTGAATTTTAATTTTTTCAGGAAGACAGATATCTGTGGATTTTGTTTCACTAGTTTACAAGTGTACAAATAGTATTTTGCAAACAATATTAAGAAAGAAAGAAAAGATGCTGTCTGTAAAAATGTTACTGTCATAACCGAGCAACACAAATGATTCTGTTAATCGTACATTTCTTGCATTTATACACCTTTCTTTCATTAAATCAATGAGATTGTTCAAAAAAAAACCTGTACGATGTCACATTTCCAAAACATGTGATCAATACTATCCTTGTGCATTCCACAGAAATTACAAGTATCGTGATCAACTATTCCAATTTCCCTTAGGATAATGTTCGTACCTAGGCATCGATGTACAATCTTCAACTGAAACCATTTAAGCTTTACGTCATTTATTTTATGTATATAGTGGAAGCACGATTTCCAGTCATGGACTGTTGAGAGCTTTAAGTCCCATTTGTAACAGCATTTTGGTCTCAGATTATTGTCTACCAGTATATCATAGTACAGTTTTGAGCCTTTGTTAATTGCAAATATGTTCCTAAAACAAAGTGATTCGTTTAGATGTTTATTATCCATGATCGTAATATTTTACTTTTTCACGCAATCGTTTATTGCCGATGTATAACCAGCAAAAGTAACGAAGTCAATGTTCACATTGTATTTTTCTTTGAACCGCATATGCGACAAAATCTTCCCATTATCATCAAAAAAACTGTGCAAAATTGTAGATACCTTTGTTTGTAAGCTCTCTGGAAACAAATAATTTCTTCCCTACTTGAATTCGCTTATTGTAAAAAATCGGCTCGACTAGAAGTTCCGCGGAATTCTTAGGTGCACATTTATAATAGAAAACATTCATTGCCTCGAAGACATCCTTCCAAAAGTGATTGTATTTTGCAAATATGGAGACAAACTCAGGACCAAATTTATTAATCAGAGGCCATTTGGGAAAGTTTTTCAACAAAATATGTTTCCATTTATGAGTTGATTTTTCCGCTTTTCTAATCCAAGACAGCTTCAAAGATAAGACAAATGTCTTTAAGTCAGGAATACCAATGCCACCATTTTTGATACTTTTGTGTGAATTTTTGCGGCTAATTTTATCTGTCTTTTTTATTCCAAACGAATTTGTAACAGATGCGTTGACATGTCTGAAAAAATATATCAGGTGGATTCGGTAAAAGTAACCACAAATGAGTCAATTTTGAAAGAATAATTGATTTTAATATGGCAACTCTGCCAAGTGGAGTTATCTGACGTTTTACCCATACTTTGAATAAATGTTTTATATCTGTCAATCTTTCCGAATATTTTATTTTAATACATTCTCTAAGATCGTTCGTAAACCACATTCCAAGTATTTTTAATTTTGATGGATTCCAGTCCATTCCCAAATGTTCCATGTAACGGATTTCACTAGTTTTTCTGCTTCCCAACCAAATAGTGCTGGTAGTTTTGCCTTTGTTCATATGGAGGCCTGATACACACCCAAACTGAGCAAGAACGTCGATACATGTTTCAAAAGACTTTCTATCCCCTGCATGTTTCTAAAGGAATGAGTAAACAGTCCTTTTAACAGCCGAACGGAAAACTTCGAACAGATACATCTATATATAAACGGAAATTTGCCATGGAAGCACATCTTATAAATAAACTCGAAACATTTGTCGAAACTTGGAATTGTACTTCTTGATCGCCTTGTCCCTCTCAACCAGAATACGCATACCGTAGACTAGACTTACCTCAGTCTTCTATACGCCTTTTTTCTCGGGACACTGACCGTAAGCCGAGTTACACCAGTATTATTTCCAACTTTTAATTAGAAAGTCATCATTCGGTTAAAACTGAAATGAAGAGTTTATTTTCATCGAAAAACTTTATAACAGGGTGGTGTATCAACTCATAACGATGCTCTGTGCGGAAAATCCGAAAACTTTTGAGCCTACTGACTGAAACAATCAGTTTGTTTTTTTTTTCGTCTCCTGTAAAATTAGATTTTGAGACTTACCTAACGGCATCTGTCTTTCCCGGGCGGCGAGATATGGAAAGACTGTGAGGAAAAGGTTCAAGGCACATTCCAAGAAGACTTGAAACTTAGGGCAGGGGTTGCAACTGACTTGTCCTCATAGAGCTGGGAAAGCAATCGTCGTCACTCCGATGTGCCACTAAAAGGAAAAGCTCCTGGCTGCAGCAAAAAAATCTGGAAGGTGAAGCTACGTTTCGGTGAGAGAGGGCTTTCCACAGAGAATCCAGGCAAAACGCAGCAATCTTCGCCTGCTGACGAGAAGCGAGCCAATGGCAGGAGGGCAAAGGCTCCGCTTTGATAAGCTGGTGACTGACGTTGGCACTTTCGTCTTCAATCTGACCACAGAGCAAAAGTCCAGAAAACAACCCAAGCGAGGTCAGCGTCATGGGGATACGAATGGAAATCGGGTCAACCCAGCAATACAGTCAACACTGAGCAGCGACAAAGAAGAAGCGCATCCGGTGGAGCGGTGGGAATGACGGTTAAGCAAAGACCGCAGTCAGTGTGCTCAGACTCGCAAACAGCGTAACATGCATACAAAAGCTGCCTTTTGAAAACGCAAGCACTAGTTTGCATGACAATGTTCAGTCTTCTGTATCAAAGTCGTTTCTTTTCTTTTGTGTCCTGGAATATTGAGGGTCTTGCTAATAATCCCAAAGGTCCAGATTAAAAAAAAAAAACAACTGCATCACGCAATATGTTCTTTGCTTGTGGAAACGTTCACTTCTCCGAAATCTGACTTCAATTCTACATTCCCCATCTATAAAACCGTCCCAAATGGGGTATTGGTCTGGTGGTAATTGTTGTGTGAAAAAAAAAAAAAGGTAGGTTGGGGGGGGGGGGGGGGATTTGTAGACATCACTGAAACAAAGATTGACGCTGTTTGCTGTATCAAACTCAGTAAAGGGCTGTTCTTGGAATACAAAGATGTCAGTTTTATAGGCATATATAACCATCCGATAACCGGTAAGTACAAAAAAGCAAGGAATATTTATGCTCATTTTTATTCTCTCTTTGAACTGGGCGAAGATTTTCACTATGTAATTTGTGGTGAATCAAATGCACGGATAGGTGACTGAAACTTAGATGGTGGCATTGTTTTTTGGTCAGGGTTGTATGTTTACAAGGAAATCAAAGATAAGGTCGTTAACTGCTTCGGCAAAGATTTGATAGAACTCTGTTTAACTTTCCAACTAACATCTCTGAATGGCTTATGTCCAGGGGATGAGTTTGGCAGTTTAACATCTTATCAGAATGCAGAAACAGTGTTCTGGACTATTTCTCTGTTCAGTGGGAACTTTGCCAACAGCAGTATGAAGATCGACAGTCGTGTGGAGTCAAACCATATGCCAGGTACACTTTACATCAACACGTCTGTAAAGGATAACGGTTATAACAGTGGAGAAGCTTAAATGGGATCCGTACAAACCTTCTTTGTTTTCGGAACGTCTGTGCTCTCCCGACTCTGAAACCATGATAAAAGACGTTTTGGATGTAGTCGAATAAAGTATAGATTTTGCTTTGGAAATGTTTATACTTAATATGTGACTGGATGCGGGACAGTGCATAAAACAGACCCACGCAAAAAGCTCAGAAAAGAAATGAATCGTTTGACAAAAAGTTGTATGACAAAAAAAAGCGTAAAGCGGACAGAGCTTAACACAAGTTGAATCGTTACGGTGATGTCACCGATCAAATGATGTACAGGCAGCCGAGGTCGGAACACCAATCACTTCTACATCAAAAAGGGAAACATCATCGAAACCAACTGCTTAAGTGTTTGCTAAAAAATGGCCGTAGTAAGTTCTAGCCAACGATTAAGAAAGCAAAAAAAGAAAGCTACCAGATGTCCCAAACATTGATATTACTAGGTGGCAAAGCCATTTTGAGAGCGTATTGAGCTCTGATGGTAATAACCTAGCACAGGAAAATGAGCACGTTGAATACAGTCCTGAGAAAGGAAGTTTATATGCCAGAACTGGATGATCAGACGATAGAACAGGAAGTTCCGTCAGGCTAGCAGAAGACTTTGACCCGGGAACAGCTGGCACTCTTTGAATTGAATCCATCTCTGTACCGTGTTTTCCTGGCATACATGTGCTAGTGGACTAATGTGTGTATTGTGACTGATGTGTGTATTGTCGCTGATGTGTGTGTTATCACTGATGTGTGTACCATGACAGTGTTGCACGCGTTCAATTGAATCCAGCTCTGTGCGGTATTTTTCTCACATGTGCTAGTGGACTTGTGTGCGTATTTGACTGTTCTGTGCATCGTAACTGATATATGTATTGTAACTGATGTGTGCATTGTCACTCATGTGTATTGTCAATGTACTGCGTCTTTGAATTGAATCCAGCTCTGCACCGTGCTTCTGATGCATGTGCTAATGAACTGATGTGGACGTTGTGATTCTGTTGCACAGTGGACAAGGGAACAGGGGTCCTGGACTATCCAGGGAGGGCCATACCAGTGCTCGATTCTCCCCCTACGCCCATAGTGGCAATGAAGGTGTTGCTGGTCAAAGGACTCGGGGCTCTAGGATAGGTCCCCCAGCAGCTGCTGTAGGTCTGTTTAGCGCAGACACTCACGGAAGCAACTCCACCACATACAGCAGGCACAACCCGTCGCACAGCACCATGGAGTTTGTGAGTGCTTGGCAGTCCACTCCAACACAGGTACGTAAGCAAACAGACAGCACAGGGTTCATCTCGGCGCTGGAGGCCAGCAACCCTCTGCCCGATGATGAACCCTTGCCATCCACATCCACCACTAGGTCCCCAGGGCAGCAGCCATGGCGGGTGCTTTCACTCACCAATCTTCTGTGCCTGTCTTGTCTTTGACTGTAATGTCCGAATCCTATTAAGACCAGGCTAGGGAGTGGGAGGTAGAAAGGTTGGAGGTGGTAGAGGATTGGGAAGCAGGGGAGGAAGAAGACCAACAGCCTCCTCCCACAAGACCAATCTGCACCACCTGTGGTTGTGGGGGAGGGAGCAGGCCGACAGCCCCTCCCACAGGACCAACCTATGGTACCTGTGGTTGTCGATAGGGCAGACCAGCAGCCTCCTTCAGAAGTGGAGGAGCCACAGCCACACAGGCCTAGGGAACATCAGCCTGCTCTGGCAATAGGACAGCTGCTGTTGCGTCGCTCTACCCATGTCAGAGGGCCCCTGACCGGTATCAATCCTACTTAAGGCGCCAGGAGCATAACTGGAGGAGGAGGGCCTGGCGTTAATCGTCGCCTCATGTTTCAGGCTACAGAATCCGTCCAAACCTGAAAGAGTTTCTACCATGTTCCTGAGGTGGCCGTAAAGAAGAAATTGTCTTGTGCAGATGGTGGGGGTTTGATGTAGGTCAGAGTTAGACCAGGGTTGAAAACGTTCACTTCTTCTCCGAAATCTGACTTCAATTCTACATTCCCCATCTATAAAACCATCCCAAATGGGGTATTGGTCTGGTGGTAATTGTTGTGTGATAAAAAAAAAAGGTAGGGGGGGGGGGGGGGGGGATTTGTAGACATCACTGAAACAAAGATTGACGCTGTTTGCTGTATCAAACTCAGTAAAGGGCTGTTCTTGGAATACAAAGATGTCAGTTTTATAGGCATATATAATCATCCGATAACCGGTAAGTACAAAAAAGCAAGGAATATTTATGCTCATTTTTATTTCTCTTGAACTGGGCGAAGATTTTCACTATGTAATTTGTGGTGAATCAAATGCACGGATTGGTGACTGAAACTTAGATGGTGGCATTGTTTTTGGTCAGGGTTGTGTTTACAAGGAAATCAAAAGATAAGGTCGTTAACTGCTTCGGCAAAGATTTGATAGAACTCTGTTTAACTTTCCAACTAACATCTCTGAATGGCTTATGTCCAGGGGATGAGTTTGGCAGTTTTAACATCTTATCAGAATGCAGAAACAGTGTTCTGGACTATTTTCTCTGTTCAGTGGAACTTTTGCCAACAGCAGTATAAAGATCGACAGTCGTGTGGAGTCAAACCATATGCCAGGTACACTTTACATCAACACGTCTGTAAAGGATAACGGTTATAACAGTGGAGAAGCTTAAATGGGATCCGTACAAACCTTCTTTGTTTTCGGAACGTCTGTGCTCTCCCGACTCTGAAACCATGATAAAAGACGTTTTGGATGTAGTCGAATAAAGTATAGATTTTGCTTTGGAAATGTTTATACTTAATATGTGACTGGATGCGGGACAGTGCATAAAACAGACCCACGCAAAAAGCTCAGAAAAGAATGAATCGTTTGACAAAAAGTTGTATGACAAAAAAAAAAGCGTAAAGCGGACAGAGCTTAACACAAGTTGAATCGTTACGGTGATGTCACCGATCAAATGATGTACAGGCAGCCGAGGTCGGAACACCAATCACTTCTACATCAAAAAAGGAAACATCATCGAAACCAACTGCTTAAGTGTTTGCTAAAAAAAAATGGCCGTAGTAAGTTCTAGCCAACGATTAAGAAAGCAAAAAGAAAGCTACCAGATGTCCCAAACATTGATATTACTAGGTGGCAAAGCCATTTTGAGAGCGTATTGAGCTCTGATGGTAATAACCTAGCACAGGAAAATGAGCACGTTGAATACAGTCCTGAGAAAGGAAGTTTATATGCCAGAACTGGATGATCAGACGATAGAACAGGAAGTTCCGTCAGGCTAGCAGAAGACTTTGACCCGGGAACAGCTGGCACTCTTTGAATTGAATCCATCTCTGTACCGTGTTTTCCTGGCATACATGTGCTAGTGGACTAATGTGTGTATTGTGACTGATGTGTGTATTGTCGCTGATGTGTGTGTTATCACTGATGTGTGTGTACCATGACAGTGTTGCACGCGTTCAATTGAATCCAGCTCTGTGCGGTATTTTTCTCACATGTGCTAGTGGACTTGTGTGCGTATTTTGACTGTTCTGTGCATCGTAACTGATATATGTATTGTAACTGATGTGTGCATTGTCACTCATGTGTATTGTCAATGTACTGCCGTCTTTGAATTGAATCCAGCTCTGCACCGTGCTTCTGATGCATGTGCTGGTGAACTGATGTGGACGTTGTGATTCTGTTGCACAGTGGACAAGGGAACAGGGGTCCTGGACTATCCAGGAGGGGCCCATACCAGTGCTCGATTCTCCCCCTACGCCCATAGTGGCAATGAAGGTGTTGCTGGTCAAAGGACTCGGGGCTCTAGGATAGGTCCCCCAGCAGCTGCTGTAGGTCTGTTTAGCGCAGACACTCACGGAAGCAACTCCACCACATACAGCAGGCACAACCCGTCGCACAGCACCATGGAGTTTGTGAGTGCTTGGCAGTCCACTCCAACACAGGTACGTAAGCAAACAGACAGCACAGGGTTCATCTCGGCGCTGGAGGCCAGCAACCCTCTGCCCGATGATGAACCCTTGCCATCCACATCCACCACTAGGTCCCCAGGGCAGCAGCCATGGCGGGTGCTTTCACTCACCAATCTTCTGTGCCTGTCTTGTCTTTGACTGTAATGTCCGAATCCTATTAAGACCAGGCTAGGGAGTGGGAGGTAGAAAGGTTGGAGGTGGTAGAGGATTGGGAAGCAGGGGAGGAAGAAGACCAACAGCCTCCTCCCACACAAGACCAATCTGCACCACCTGTGGTTGTGGGGGAGGGAGCAGGCCGACAGCCCCCTCCCACAGGACCAACCTATGGTACCTGTGGTTGTCGATAGGGCAGACCAGCAGCCTCCTTCAGAAGTGGAGGAGCCACAGCCACACAGGCCTAGGGAACATCAGCCTGCTCTGGCAATAGGACAGCTGCTGTTGCATCGCTCTACCCATGTCAGAGGGCCCCTGACCGGTATCATTCCTACTTAAGGCGCCAGGAGCATAACTGGAGGAGGAGGGCCCGGCGTTAATCGTCGCCTCATGTTTCAGGCTACAGAATCCGTCCAAACCTGAAAGAGTTTCTACCATGTTCCTGAGGTGGCCGTAAAGAAGAAATTGTCTTGTGCAGATGGTGGGGGTTTGATGTAGGTCAGAGATAGACCAGGGTTGAAAACGTTCACTTCTCCGAAATCTGACTTCAATTCTACATTCCCCGTCTATAAAAACCGTCCCAAATGGGGTATTGGTCTGGGGGTATAAAAACCGTCCCAAATGGGGTATTGGTCTGGTGGTAATTGTTGTGTGATAAAAAAAAAGGTAGGGGGGGGGGGGGGGGGGATTTGTAGACATCACTGAAACAAAGATTGACGCTGTTTGCTGTATCAAACTCAGTAAAGGGCTGTTCTTGGAATACAAAGATGTCAGTTTTATAGGCATATATAATCATCCGATAACCGGTAAGTACAAAAAAGCAAGGAATATTTATGCTCATTTTTATTCTCTCTTTGAACTGGGCGAAGATTTTCACTATGTAATTTGTGGTGAATCAAATGCACGGATTGGTGACTGAAACTTAGATGGTGGCATTGTTTTTGGTCAGGGTTGTATGTTTACAAGGAAATCAAAAGATAAGGTCGTTAACTGCTTCGGCAAAGATTTGATAGAACTCTGTTTAACTTTCCAACTAACATCTCTGAATGGCTTATGTCCAGGGGATGAGTTTGGCAGTTTTAACATCTTATCAGAATGCAGAAACAGTGTTCTGGACTATTTTCTCTGTTCAGTGGAACTTTTGCCAACAGCAGTATAAAGATCGACAGTCGTGTGGAGTCAAACCATATGCCAGGTACACTTTACATCAACACGTCTGTAAAGGATAACGGTTATAACAGTGGAGAAGCTTAAATGGGATCCGTACAAACCTTCTTTGTTTTCGGAACGTCGTCTGTGCTCTCCCGACTCTGAAACCATGATAAAAGACGTTTTGGACGTAGTCGAATAAAGTATAGATTTTTGCTTTGGAAATGTTTATACTTAATATGTGACTGGATGCGGGACAGTGCATAAACAGACCCACGCAAAAAGCTCAGAAAAGAAATGAATCGTTTGACAAAAAGTTGTATGACAAAAAAAAGCGTAAAGCGGACAGAGCTTAACACAAGTTGAATCGTTACGGTGATGTCACCGATCAAATGATGTACAGGCAGCCGAGTTCCGAACACCAATCACTTCTACATCAAAAAAGGAAACATCATCAAAACCAACTGCTTAAGTGTTTGCTAAAAAAATGGCCGTAGTAAGTTCTAGCCAACGATTAAGAAAGCAAAAAGAAAGCTACCAGATGTCCCAAACATTGATATTACTTACTAGGTGGCAAAGCCATTTTGAGAGCGTATTGAGCTCTGATGGTAATAACCTAGCACAGGAAAATGAGCACGTTGAATACAGTCCTGAGAAAGGAAGTTTATATGCCAGAACTGGATGATCAGACGATAGAACAGGAAGTTCTGTCAGGCTAGCAGAAGACTTTGACCCGGGAACAGCTGGCACTCTTTGAATTGAATCCATCTCTGTACCGTGTTTTCCTGGCACACATGTGCTAGTGGACTAAATGTGTGTATTGTGACTGATGTGTGTATTGTCGCTGATGTGTGTGTTATCTCTGATGTGTGTACCAAGACAGTGTTGCACGCTCTGAGTTGAATCCAGCCCTGTGCGGTGTTTTTCTCGCATGTGCTAGTGGACTTGTGTGCATATTTTGACTGTTCTGTGCATCGTACCTGATATGTGTATTGTAACTGATGTGTGTATTATCACTCATGTGTATTGTCAATGTACTGCCGTCTTTGAATTGAATCCAGCTCTGCACCGTGCTTCTGATGCATGTGCTAATGAACTGATGTGGACGTTGTGATTCTGTTGCACAGTGGACAAGGGAACAGGGGTCCTGGACTATCCAGGAGGGCCCATACCAGTACTCGGTTCTCCCCCTACGCCCATAGCGGTAACGAAGGTGTTGCTGGTCAAAGGACTCGGGCTCTAGGATAGGTCCCCCAGCAGCTGCTGTAGGTCTGTTTAGCGAAGACACTCACGGAAGCAACTCCACCACATACAGCAGGCACAACCCGCACAGCACCATGGAGTTTGTGAGCGCTTTGCAGTCCACTCCAAAACACAGGTACGTAAGCAAACAGACAGCACAGGGTTCATCTCGGCGCTGGAGGCCAGCAACCCTCTGCCCGATGATGAACCCTTGCCATCCACATCCACCACTAGGTCCCCAGGGCAGCAGCCATGGCGGGTGCTTTCACTCACCAATCTTCTGTGCCTGTCTTGTCTTTGACTGTAATGTCCGAATCCTATTAAGACCAGGCTAGGGAGTGGGAGGTAGAAAGGTTGGAGGTGGTAGAGGATTGGGAAGCAGGGGAGGAAGAAGACCAACAGCCTCCTCCCACAAGACCAATCTGCACCACCTGGGGTTGTGGGGAGGGAGGCAGGCCGACAGCCCCCTCCCACAGGACCAACCTATGGTACCTGTGGTCGTCGATAGGGCAGACCAGCAGCCTCCTTCAGAAGTGGAGGAGCCACAGCCACACAGGCCTAAGGAACATCAGCCTGCTCCGGCAATAGGACAGCTGCTGTTGCGTCGCTCTACCCGTGTCAGAAGGCCCCCTGACCGGTATCAATCCTCCTAAAGACACCAGGAGCATAACTGGAGGAGGAGGGCCCGGCGTTAATCGTCGCCTCATGTTTCGGGCTACAGAATCCGTCCAAATCTGAAAGAGTTTCTACCATGTTCCTGAGGTGGCCGTAAAGAAGAAACTGTCTTGTGCAGATGGTGGGGGTTTGATGTAGGTCAGAGATAGACCAGGGTTAAAAACTGGACTGAAAATCGTCATGCCGAGTGTACAGTGAACAAGGAGCAAATCTAGCAATTCATTGCGTAGTTAACTTCAGGGTGGATGTCGATTGTTTAGAAAAAAAAATATCTAGTCTTCATAGTTAGTTTGGATGGTTTTGTTGTACTAACTTTGTTCTTATTATATATTTAGTATTAGAAAAAAAAATCTAGTCTTCATAGTTTGTTTGGATGGTTTTGTTGTAATAACTTTGTTCTTATTGTATATTTAGTTATGTAGCGTTTTGTCTTTTGTTTTGATGGGCACAGCATTGACAGTATTAGGAGCGCTGGTATTGTAAGTTTGGTTGCTTAATAGTGGGAATACAGTAATTATAGTTAAATGTATAAAAAAAGTCCTATTTATTAGTTTTGGTTTTGTTAAGATTTAAGATGCCAATGAAAAACAAAAGGAAACTTTTTGTATAGAAGAGCGTAAAAAATAGATATGTTCATGACTTGCGACTCTTAGACTGAAATTTAAAGTGGCATTCTGTGATCAGTTTTGGTACTGTTTAAATCAAGATACCAATGAAAAAAAAAAGTAAACTTTGATATAGAGAAGCCTTGCAAAATCAGATAATCATATTCTTTCATAACTAGGAGCGATAATCAGATTGAAATTTTAGGTAGCATTATGTAAGAAATGGCAAGGGCATTACGTATAGGTCAAATATTAGGGTCAGATAGGGATAGCTCATGATAGGTAGTTCAGGTTAGCTCAGACAGACCTGCAGCATCATATTTAAATTTTGTATTTGCTTTTTTTCATGTGACATTATTGGCTGCTTTATCTGTATATTTATGTGTGGCTTCTATGTATTTGCTCATCGCTTTTCTTGGGGACATGAAACATTTTATTATTAACAGTTATGTATTTGAATAGATTTATCAGTCTGCAAGTACCATTTCTCTTGCCAGAAGTCTCATATAAGCCTATGTTTTGGGTTTCAGATCAAGCAAACAGGTAGACAACACGTGGTTCATCTTGACGCTAGAGGCCAGCAGCACTCTGTCCGATGATGAACCTCAGCCAACCACGACCACTGCTAGGTCCCCAGGGCAGCAGCTATGGCGGATGCTTTCACCCGCCTATTCACCATTGCCTGTCTTCTCTTCGACTGTAATGTCTGAGTCCTATTATGACCAGGTTAGGGAGTGGGAGGTAGAAAGGTATGGAGGTGTTGAGGATTGGGAAGTGGGGGCGGCAAAAGACCAACAGTGACCTCCACAGGACCAACCTGCATGCATCACCTGTGGTTGTGGGGGAGGGGGCAGACCCAAAGCCCTTCCCACAGGACCAACCTGCACCTCCTGTGGTTGTGGGGGAGGGGGCAGACCGAAATGGAGGGGGCAGACCGAAAGCCCCTTCCGCAGGACGAACCTGTACCACCTGTGGATGTGGGGGACGGGGCAGACCAAAAACCCCTACCAAAGGACCAACCTGCACCACCTGTGGTTGTGGGGGAGTGTGGGCAGACCGAAAGCCCCTTCCGCAGGATGAACCTGTACCAGCTGTGGATGTGGGGGATGGGGCAGACCAAAAACCCCTTCCACAAAACCAACCAATGGCACCTGTGGTTGTCGTTAGGGCAGACCAGCAGCCCCCTCCAATGGAGAAGCCACAGCCATAGAGGCCTAGGGAACGTCAGCCTGCTCCGGCAATAGCAGAGCCGCTGTTGCGTCGCTCTACCCGTGTCAGAAGGCCCCCTGACCGGTATCAATCTGTTCATTTTAGAACAGAGTCCTACTGAAGACGCCAGGAGCGTAACAGGAGGAGAGGGCCCGGCGTTATACGTCGGCTCATGTTTCGGGCTACAGAATCCGTCCAAATCTGAAACAATTTTTAACATGTTCCCGAGGTGGCCGTAAAGAAGAAACTGTCTCGTGCAGATGGTGGGGGTTTGACGTAGGTCATAGATAGACCAGGGTTGAAAACTGTGATGTGGAGGGTAAATGAGCAAAGGCCAGATCTGGCAATTCATAGCGTAGTTAACCGCAGGGGTGGGAGTAAATTCAGAAAAAAAATCTAGTCATTGATAGTATATGTTCCTTTTGATGGTATTGCTGTACTAGCCTTGTTCTTGTTGTTTATTCATTTCTGTAGCGTGTTGTCTTTTATTTTTATGGGCACAGAAGTACTAGTATTAGGAGCGCTAGCATTGCAAGTTTTTTTCATGCTTAATGGTTGTGATATAGTAATTATAATTTGATATAAAAAAAAAAAAAATCCAATTTATTAGTTTGAGTACTGTTAAGATCGAGATGCCAATGAAAAAAAAATTTTATACAATAACATAAAAAAGTAAATTTGTTCATTCATGACCTGCAGCAAGAATCAGATTGAAATTTGAAGTAGCATTCTGTTATCAGTTTTGGTACGGGTAGGATCAAGATACTAATGGAAAACAAAAGGAAACTTTGATATAGAAAAGCCTTGAAAAAGTAGATAATTATGTTCACTTATAACTGGCAGCAACAATGAGATTGAAGTTTTAAGAAGTATTATGTAAGAAATGGTGGGGACATTAGGTATAGGTTAAATATTAGGGTCAGGGAGGGATAGCTCATGACAGATAGTTCAGGTTAGCTCAGACGGACCTGCAGCACCACCATTATTTTGATTCTATATTTGCCATTTTTCATCTGACATTATTGGCTGTTGTATGTCCATATTTATCTGTGGCTTCTATGTATTTGCTCATCGCTTTTCTTTTGGACATGAAACATTTGATTGACAGTATATGTACTTAAATAGTTTTATCCATCATCTCCAAGTTCCATTTCTCTTGCCAGAAGTCTCATATAAGCCTATGTTTGGGGTTTCAGATCAAGCAAACAGGTAGACAACACCTGTTCATCTTGACGCTAGAGACCAGCAGCACTCTGCCCGATGATGAACCTCAGCCAACCACGACCACTGCTAGGTCCCCAGGGCAGCAGCTATGGCTGGTGCTTTCACCCGGCTATTCCCCTTTGCCTGTCTCCTCTTCGACTGTAATGTCCGAGTCCTATTATAACCAGTTTAGGGAGCAGGAGGTAGAAGGGATAGTGGTGATTGAGGGTTTGGAAGTGGGGGAGGCAGAAGACCAACAGCGACATTCACAGGACCAACCTGCACCACCTATGTTGTGGGGGATGGGGCAGACCAAACGCCCCTCCCACAGGACCAACCTGCACCTCCTGTGGTTTTTCGAGGAGGGGGCAGACCGAAAACCCCTTCCACAGGACCAAACTATGGCACCAGCAGTTGTCGGTAGGGCAGACCAGTTCCATCAGTGAGGAGCCATAGCCACAGAGCAAACAGACAGACAACACATGATGATGATGAACCTCAGCCACCCACATCCACTGCCAGGTCCCCAGGGCAGCAGCTATGGCTGGTGCTTTCACCCGCCTATTCCCCTTTGCCCGTCTTCTCTTCGACTGTAATGTCCGAGTCCTATGATGACCAGGTTAGGGAGTGGGAGGTAGAAGGAATAGAGGTGGTTGAGGATTGGGAAGTGGGGGAGGCAGAAGACCAACAGCGACCTCCATAGGACCAACCTGCACCACCTGTGGTTATGAGGGGGTGCAGACCGAAAGCCCCTCCCACAGGACCAACTTCCACCACCTGTGATTGTGGGGGAGGGGGCAGACCGAAGGGAGGGGGCAGACAGAAAGCCCCTCCCACAGGACCACCCTGCACCACCTGTGGTTGTGGGGGAGGGGGCAGACAGAAAGCCCGTCCCACAGGACCACCCTGCACCACCTGTTTTTTGGGGGAGGGGGCAGACAGAAAGCCCCTCCCACAGGACCAACCTGCACCACTGTGGTTTTGGGGGAGGGGGCAGACCGGAAACCCCTCCCACAGGACCAACCTATGGCACCAGCGGTTGTCGGTAGGGCAGACCAGTTCCATCAGTGAGGAGCCACAGCCACAGAGGCCTAGGGAACGTCAGCCTACTCCGGCAATAGCACAGCCGCTGTTGCGTGTCGCTCTACCCGTGTCAGAAGGCCCCCTGACCGGTATCAATCTCTTCATTTTAGAACAAATTGCTACTAAAGACGCCAGGAACGTAACAGGACGAGGAGGGCCCAGCTTTAATCGTCGCCTCATGTTTCAAGCTAGAGAATCCGTTCAAACCTAAAAGAGTTTTTAACATGTTCCTGAGGTGGCCGTAAAGAAGAAACTGTCTTGTGCAGATGGTGGGGGTTTGATGTAGGTCAGAGACAGACCAGGGTTGAAAACTGTGATGTGGAGGGTATAATGAGCAAAGGCCAAATCTGGCAATTCATAGCGTAGTTAACCTCAGGGGTGGGAATAAATTTAGAAAAAAAAAATCTAGTCATTTATAGTATGTTTGTTTTGATGGTGTTGCTGTACTAGCCTCGTTCTTGTTGTTTATTCATTTCAGTAGCGTGGTTGTCTCTTTTATTTTGATGGGCACAGAAGTAAAACTTACAATGCTAAGCATTGTAAGTTTTTGTTCCTGATTATGGTTCTAATGTAGTGATTATAATTTGAAATATCCAAAATCCTATTTATTAGCTTGGGTGCTAAGCATTGTAAGTTTTTGTTCCTGATTAATGGTTCTAATGTAGTGATTATAATTTGAAATATCCAAAATCCTATTTATTAGCTTGGGTACTGTTAAGATCGAGATGCCAATGAAAAACAGAAACTTTTTATATAGAATACCTAAAAAAAAAAAAGTATATTTGTTCATTCATGACTTGCAGCAACTATCAATTCGATTTCTCTTGCCAGAAGTCTCGAGTAAGCCTATGTTTTGGGTTTCAGATCAAGCAGACAGACAAACACGTGGTTCATCTTGACACCAGAGGCCACCAGCCCTCTGCCCGATGATGAACCTCAGTCAACCACATCCACTGCCAGGTCCCCAGGGCAGCAGCTATGGCGGGTGCTTTCACCCGCCTATTCACCATTGCCTATGTTCTCTGGACTGTAATGTCCGAGTCCTGTTATGACCAGGTTAGGGAGTGGGAGGTAGAAGGGAATAGAGGTGGTTGAGGATTCGGAAGTGGGGGAGGAAGACCAACAGCGACCTCCACAGGACCAACCTGCACCACCTGTGGTTGTGGGGGATGGGGCGGACCGAAAGCCCCTCCCACAGGACCAACCTGCACCACCTGTGTTGTGGGGAGGGGGCAGACCGAAAGCCCCTTCCACAGGACCAACCTATGGCACCAGTGGTTGTCGGTAGGGCAGACCAGTTCCATCAGTGGAGGAGCCACAGCCATAGAGGCCTAGGGAACATCAGCCTACTCGAGCAATAGAAGAGCCGCTGTTGCGTCGCTCTACCCGTGTCACAAGGCCTCCTGACCGGTATCAATCTGTTGATTTTAGAACAGAGTCCTACTAAAAATGCGAACAGAGCGTAACAGGAGGAGGGCCCGGCGTTAATCGTCGCCTCATGTTTCAGGCTACAGAATCCGTCCCAAACCTGAAAGAGTTTTCACCATGTTCCTGAGGTGGCCGCAAACAGACAGACAGCATAGGGATCATCTTGGCGCTATAGGCCAGCAGCCCTCTGCCCGATGATGAACCCTAGCTATCCACATCCACTGCTATGTCCCCAAGGGCAGATGCTTTGGCGGGTGCTTTCACCACCAATCTCTTGTGCCTGTCTTGTCTTTGACTGTAATGTCCGACTCCTATTATGACCAGGTTAGGGAGTGGGAGGTAGAAGGGGTGCAGGTGGTAGAGGATTGGGAAGCGGGGGACGAAGAAGACCAACAGCCCCCTCCCACAGGACCAATCTGTACTACCTGTGGTTGTGGGGAAGAGGGCAGATCGACAGCCTCCTCCATCAGTGGAGGAGCCACAGCCATAGAGGCCTAGGGAACGTCAGCCTACTCCGGCAATAGCAGAGCCGCTGTTGCGTCGCTCTACCCATGTCACAAGGCCCCCTGACCGGTATCAATCTGTTGATTTTAGAACAGAGTCCTACTAAAGACGCCAGGAGGGGAACAGAAGGAGCGCCCGGCGTTAATCGTCGCCTCATGTTTCGGGCTACAGAATCTGTCCACACCTGAAAGAGTTTTTAACCGTGTTCCTGGGGAGGCTGTAAAGAAGAATATGTCTTGTGCAGATGGTGGGGGTTTGACGTAGGTCAGAGACAGGCCAGGGTTGAAAATCGTCATGTAGAGGGTATGGTGACCAAAGGGCAAATCTAGCAATTCACAGCGCAATTCACTTCAGGGGGTGGGAATTGATTGTTTAGAAAAGAATCTTGTCTTCATAATTTGTTTTCGATGGTC
>JADBJO010027984.1:2500-10000 GCA_016801955.1 Conus betulinus
GAAAGATGTGATGTTTAAAGGATGTTTTTGCATTGTGCCTAATGTTGAAACTTACCTATTGCTTAATCTGGATAGGCATTTGATGTATGTTACTACTAGATTCAGACTTGGTATTTCTGAAATCGCTGTGCATTATTGCCGTCACCGATTCCATAACGAAGAAGATTTGATATACCAGCTTTACAGACAGGGGATTGAAAGTGAAATGCACTTTGTGGTAGTTGTCCTGTCCTGCAAAACTTAAGAACTCAGTATATACCGTGTAGTTATTAAAGAGTCCAAATCATTTCAGATTAGCAGTTGTTTTTGTATGTACTCATGAACGAACAGTCAGAAATTGGTCGATTTAACTATCTAAACCATTTAAGCTGCGATCCCTTATGTTAACTTAAGATCGTTTCTGAATTTATGCTACTTATATGTGTCTGGCTCTTATGGTTGTACGATTGTAGTTTCCTGCACCCCTTCATGAAAGGCAAAGGCCTAAAATGAATACCTTATCTTGAGTCTTGAGTCTATCTATCTATCTATCTATCTATCTATCTATCTATCTATCTATCTATCTAACTATCTATCTATCTATCTATCTGTCTGTCTGCCATATGTCAATCTGTCTGTCATATGTCTACCTGTCTGCTTGCCTGCTTGCCTGGCTACGTGGCTGCCTGTCTGTTTCTCTGTGTGTGCCTACCTCTCTACATGTCTATCTGTCTGTCCTCTTTGTCTATCTATCTATCTTTCAGCAGGACAACAGTCACCCTGAGGAACCAGAGACAGTTTATGTTTATGATGTAAAAGGTGTTAAAGTTGATGAGACGGAAATGGATGACCACTGTGGGGTGGGGGTGGAGTGGGTGGGGGTGGGGACAAAAAGCAAACTCCAGGCGTGACTGTAGACTATGCTTCCTTTAATCGATTACGTAACTTTGTGTCTATTTAGCCAGAGACTGAAAGACACCTTTAACATTGTTCAGGCAGTTTGTGCAACACATCAAATTATATCCATAAAACGGAGGAAACGTGATCTCGTTGTCCATTTCATCCAAGTGAGATGCGTAGGGCAGTCGCTTTTGCTGATTTGGCCGGAAAGCCCCACAAGACTGATCCAGCTGCAAATGTGGCCTCCCAGTGGCAGACTCATTATGCTCTGTTTTGAACACCGATGGGATTGCTTACTCCTTTCTTTGTTTCTGCTTAAATATCTTCTGTACCAATTTGGTGGCAGTGCCAGCCCATCACTCACTCCTGCTCCCCCATCCACAATCACACTCCGGCCTGTTCCTGTGCAGCTGTGTCTGCTTAAAACAACTTGGGGGGGGGGGGGGGGGGGAGGCAATGTGGAGTCGTGACGAGTCGACCAACCAGAGCAGACACTGCGCTGCTGCCCGCTCACGTTGGTGGTGTTTAGTGCTAGCTGTTGACCCGACAAATACAGGACATTACCAATTAAGTCCTTAGTTAAAAACATTGATTGCCAGTCGCAGGCCTGCGTGAGTGGGCGTCCACCTCTGCACGGCGCCACCACGTCTGTCTGTTTAGTGACAGTCCCCATGCACATGGCCACACCAGTGACTTTCGCCTGAACTCACCAAGGGTGTAGTCATCAGCATGGGGAATGGGAACAGTCACTGTGATAGCACAACATAAAGGATGGTAGAATGTGAGACTTTTTTGTTTGTTTGTTTGTGCTGATCAATGAGGATGGGGGTATGGAACATGATTCTGCGGAGTTCTATTTTGCTCTTAGACTGCATGGACAGGACCGCATTCTACGCTTACATTCATCGTTCATCCCAGCATCAGCCTGGCCCCAAAGAAGCAGGCACCTGCAGTGTTGGTCAGAAAAAAAAAAATATTAACAATATGCACAGAATGGTCAGTGACGGTTCCATTGAATGGATTGATTGTCACCGAGCGGTTCCTGTGTTTTCCATTGAACTCCTAACTCTTGGTAGGGTTGTTCATTGTCCAAAGGATCCCAGATATATGACTCGGACAGGTGTTGAAATCACGACCTCCTTGCTGGAAATCCTGTATGCTAACCAGTGTGCCACGACGGCTGGAACGTGTGTTAAAAAACCCCATTCATGGACACAAACGCAGAACTTTATCTGAACAGCTGCACTCTGAAATTTCATTATCAAAAGGCAAATAAATGCATGTTCTGAGGTGCAACCATTCAAAAAGAAGAACTCTAGTGTTTAAGCAGAGAGCTGCTGAATCCATTTCCTCACACAATTATATATTGTGCAACGGGGCCTTACTGGTAAATTTAAAGACAGAATGATTCTGGATATCCAAACTACCCCACGTTTCCAGACATCCATTTCTGCTGTACTTCCTTACTTTGAACAGCACTTGAAAGCTCTTAGTGAAAGGGGTGGTAAGTTCCGACTTCCCATTATTAAAGTAGATTGTCTCGAGAAGAACTTACGCGAGAATCTGGTGTGCTATGCGCAGGTTAGTGCTGCATTTTGCAATGACTGTGTGTGTGTGTGTGTGTGTGTGTGTGTGTGTGTGTGAGTGTGTGTGTGTGTGGTGTGTGTGTGTGTGTGTGAGAGTGTGTGTGTGTTGTGTGCGCGCGTGTGTGTGTGTGTGTGTGTGTGTGTGTGTGTGTGTTGCGCGCGTGTGTGTGTGTATGTGTGTGTGTGTGTGTGTGTGTGTGTGGTGTGTTGTGTGTGTGTGTGTTCATTTTCATGTGTAAATCTGCATGCATTTTTTCTTTATAGAAGGGGAAGGATCGAGCTAAAGTTTGACTGACGACTGTTTTGTGGGAGGGAGGTGGGAGATGAGGCATGCTAAAACACTGATATAGTGTTTAAATTTGCAACCACATTGTAGCCAAGAGCTGAGACAAGTATTAACAGATCTGGAAACAAATCAGGTTACTGGCACTATCTTGTATAATGCGCATGGACTGTTACCTATTCAGTTTTTGCCCTTAACAGTTTCTGTAAACGTAACTGCTGTGTTTTTGCGCCGTTTTTCTAGAATTATGTTCCAAGTGTAGAGGAACGGGTTGAGAGCTGAATTGAATGGCAATACAAAAATGGCCATTCCGACGTTGACTTCCTGGGGAATGACGACGCCAGTGGCAGCCAGGACCCCGCACAGACCAATAGGAAACCAGCACAGAAAGTTGGTCACTGCAATAGACATCAGACGCCTGGCAATAGTTTTTTCCTTGGACTGTGCGTTTTCTGTGTCAGTGGCATGGGTCTTTGCCAGCTGAGTGTTTATTGTGCTATTTCTTATCAACCAGTATATAGCAAACTGGCCCACACCAGTCATGAGAAAGAGGATCAGATTGCAGATGGTTATGATACTGAATGAGTAGACATGACCGTAAGAGTCAACTCTGGTGACAGGCAGTGGAAAACAAATACCTGTCTGTTGGAAAAACTCCCATTGTGAGGTTACAGGAAGCAGAGGCACCATTGCCATTGCAACTCCCAAAGTCCAAATGATGGCACAAGTTATGTGAGCTGATCTGGCTCTGAACCGGATCCGACTGAAGGAAAATAGAGAACAAGGAAGCGGTCCAAAGTGATAAAACAGATCAGAAATGCTGACACTTCAGATGACAACAAGGACAAGAATCCTGCAATCCTACAAGCTTGACTCTTTTTCCATGTAGTTTCATTCCACATATAACTGCCTGCATAAATCCGGTCTGCCACAACAATGAAAACTAAAATATACCCCCATCAGGAAGTCGGATGCCATAGATAGAGAACAAATATTGCAAAGCTGGTCCTGGTACGTTTTGGTAAAATATATACGGCAAATAAAACAGCCAAGGTTTCCCAGAACAGCAAGCGCAGAAAAGGCCACCAGTGCAAAGCGGTAACCCACAGACTTCAACAAGTCATCACACGAGGAGATGGCATCAGATGGGGCCAAGCATTTTCCACGAAAGTTGTCCGGTAGAACGATGGGACAACATAATTTGTAGCTGTCTGCAAAAACACGGGACAGATGTGTCATCTGCTTCATGAAATCGGAAGTAAAATAAGTTATTGGACAACTCTGTAAATTGAAAAATTGAAGATTTTGGAACAAGTGTTGTCCACGCAATGCCTTTATTTTGGTGGAAGATAAATCTAAAACTTGTAACTGTGGCATAAAACCTGACAAGGTTGTAAGATTGATAGACTTTGCTTGAACATAGGAAATATTGAAAATCACCAGTGATGGATGTGTAGTTGTTTTTCAGCATTATTAAAGCCATCCGAAATAGGATTACGCGCTAGATTCAATCTTCGAAGTTGAGGCATTTTTGCAAAATGGCTGAAATTGACAGCATTGAGTAGATTCTTACTAAGATCGACACTGTGAAGATTAGGTAAAATGAGCATTGTCAACTCCTTCCATCCACACGCCTGTACGCCCAGATGGATCAGCATGATGTTCTGAGTGACGTCACTCTGTCTTATTCCACTACCAGAGGCTTCAAGGTATCGTAACTGTGGGAAAGAACTCGCGAGAAACGGGCGTTTGCATGAAAAAGCAAACCCGTGACAAATACACGACACAGGACAAGAAAAGTCACACATCAGTTCGTCATCATACAGCAGGCACTGTGGCAATCCATCACACAGGTGATTCACGTGCAGACAGATTGTTTTGTAACTGGATCGACATCGATAATACCCGGGGCACGTCTCATAATTATCACAGTCAGCTTCGTCTTCCTGACCAGGACAGTCCATCATGTCATTACACCTGACATAGACAGGGAGACAGTAACCGTCATTGTGACACTGAAAATGTGTGTCGGGGCACTGTGTGTTGTTTTCTGGTAGAGCGGTCACAGTAAATCGTCTAGATATGCCAAAATTGATCACAGCAGGGGGGAGTATGTGAGAATAGCTAAGGTGTCCTTCCATGCACATTTCATCAAGGCTTGTCAAACAGTCATGAATCTCATCACACTGTTTTTCCATGTCTACACACTAAACAACACACAGCACACAACAGCTTAGGACACATGGTTTAAGACTGTCATTGTCTTTGTATTAAGCAGAGCAGGGTGTAGCAAAAACGGATCTTGCGTATCAATGAAAACATCTTCATTTGCACCAAGCCAATTCGATTGCAGATAACAAACCCAAGTTTCACACACACACACACACACACACGCACGCACGCACGCACGCACGCACGCACGCACACACACCACACTCACACGCACGCACACACACACACACACACACACACACACACACACACACACACACACACACACACACACCACTCCTTGGGAAAACACATTAACTGACGAAAGTATCCAATTAAGTCTGGATGACTGCCTACATATGCTATGGTCTTTCAGTTTTACGACTGACGTCATTTCAAAAGAAAAACAAGTCCTTTTTTTTTCTCTCACACATATGTATTTCATCCAGATGCAAATATGCAGAAGATGAGCAACTTGCTTGGTTATGAAATCGCTATCTTAAGCAGCCAACACATGTTCGCATAATTAAATCAAAACAAACGTCTTCAAAGAAACACCGCTAATGTGTGCATGTATGTAAAAATGAATTACTTCAATTCTGCCGTTGGTGTTGTCGACTTGGCATGATGGCAAACTCTCTAAAATCCTGCTAGGTACTAGTAAGGAACTGTTCAAGCCCTTTTTTTTCACCGGCTTCATTTGAATTCAGAGCGTTCACATGAGGATTATTTCTGGTACCAGAGGCCAGATTCGTGGAATGTGTGTGTGTGTGTGTGTGTGTGTGTGTGTGTGTGTGTGTGTGTGTGTGTGTGTGCGTGCGTGCGTGTGTGCGTGCGTGCGTGCGTGCGTACGTGTTTGTGTGTGTGTGTGTGTGTGTGTGTGTGTGTGTGTGTGTGTGTGTGTGTGTGTGTGTGCGTGCGTGCGTGCGTGCGTGCGTGCGTGCGTGTGTGCGTGCGTGTGTGTGTGCGTGCGTGCGTGCGTACGTGCGTGCATGCGTGTGTGTGTCGCGCGCGCGCGCGCGCGTGTGTGTATGTCTGTGTATGTGCGCGCGCGCGCGCGCGTGTGTTTGTGTGTGTGTGTGTGTGTGTGTGTGTGTTTCCTGCCTGAAAAAGACAAACAGGGCAATACGCGTTGTGTTCACTTTGCAATTTGTTTATTCCTTCAACTGGCGGTGCAATTGATAGTGATGTAGGCCGAAATTAAAAAAAAAAAACAAAAACCGATGATTGAATAAACGAATAAATAAATAAAACAATGAACGAACTTTGCGGCTAATTAACATGGTCAGTAATGCTATGTCAGCGCATTAATATATCTATACGTGAATGGTATATTGTATCGGTCATTGATTCCTTCATGCATAAACATACATGTTTTCTGTCTCTCTCTCTCTCTCTCTCTCTCTCTCTCTCCTCTCTCTCTCTCTCTCTCTCTCTCTCTCTCTCTCTCCTGATAAAAGCATTGCAACAAAATCAAAAAGCAAAACAACACAAACAAGTTCAGAAAAGCCTCATTTCATCATCAGTCGAGTGTCCTCAATCATCAGGTTGATTATTCTGACACTAAATTTTCAAATGATTAAGGGAGCTTGAAGCTTTGTTATTGTTGGTGATCATGAAGTTTTAGGGATATTCCCATTTTTGGAAGATGGAGAATCTGAATAAAGAAGTGGTGAATTTTACACATGAGTGTTTTAGACAGCCTGCCTTATTGAGTATATTTGCTTGATGTTATAGATAAAATTGAAGTGATAAGAATATTTCCACCATACTGCAACAATGCCTGGACTTGCATTTATCCAAACTACGACAGACTCACATATTTGTAGTGTTCATGACTCCCTCATAAGGAGCTGCAGCGCAATGCTAAATAGTCGTCATTTGTTCAAAACGGCGGCATTAGTGAATCACGTGTTAGAAGAAAAACAAAGAAAGAAAGAAAAGAATTGAAAAGAAAGAAAGAAAGAAAGAAAGAAAACCGTCTTCTCGTTGCTTGAAGTTTTAATGCTCTAACACCACGGAGGATGACCTTAGATGACCTTTCTCAGTCAGAACACACTGTGCACGCTTAGTATAGACGTCCAATTGACACCTCTTTGTACGTCATTGGAGGTTTATACTTGAAGTTATCAATAGGGCAGTGCGATGCAGTTTACCTTTTCATCTGATCGTTTTCACTGCTGTGCAGGCATTTTCAACGGCTGAGAATATCCGACTGCCGCCCTTGGCAGGATGCAAACAGACTGCTATTTCTTTCCCACAGGTCAGTGATTCTGAATGGACTGAAGCTATCCTTTTTCTTCCTTTTTGGCTTCGATTTCTTTCCCATCTTCAGTCTTTTTACAGGACATCTGAATGGAAGCGTCATCATCTTGGAAGATATTGTGTTAAATGATAAATGAAAAGATAGGTGGAGATGGTCCTGTGGCACCTGATGATACTTCTTACTTCCTAGAGTTCATCGTTCCTATCATGAAGACAAAATCATCTGCACGACAGTATGACACAAAGCCCACACCATGGGATTCAGCCTACTCGCTG
>JADBJO010027984.1:15000-20647 GCA_016801955.1 Conus betulinus
TGCTGTTTTGATTTCTTCATTGGAATCCTCAGCTCACCCCGGAGTGCTATCCCTGGTTGGATTGGGCATAGGGGTTTTGGTAGTTTGGCGACTTGGGAGCTCTCTTCCTGCTGACCAGGGCTGAGGCTGTGGTCTCACGACCATTCTTTTCCTCGTAGGGAGAGTTGGGGAGGCCGGTGTTGGAGATGCTAGTTCTTCAGTGAACGGAGCGCAGCACACAGCTAGCTTTTCACAAGCCTGTTGGTAATGTGACGTTTTGTTCCTTGAGACAGGCTTCTTCGCGTACTTTTCCCACGGTTCGTGTAAATTAATCACTGTTATTGAAATTCTAAGGTGGAGGTCTTGATTCTTTTCTATCGTCAGTTTCTCTCTAAAAGTTTAGCGTGTTCTACCGGTTTTCGTCTGCTTCTTGTGTGCAGGATTTGTTTTAGTTGTCCTGCTGAAATTCTTGTGAGTTCGAGATTTTGCCGGTCGAGCATGGCTCATGCATGGAGCAAAAGAATAAGCTTTCATTGAAATTTAGTGTCTGTCGCACTTTCATAATTTTACAATATAATTTTTTTAATTGTTGTTGTTGTTTTGTTTTGGTGGAGGCTAACAGCCTACGTTTTATTTTGTTGGAGAGTAAATTTTAACTCAGGAGGCGAACCACGGTCTGATTGGTTGAGGGCAGATTTACCGGTGTGTGTGGGACATTCATCCACCCTCTCTTCCAGTCATTGTTTTTCTCCTCCCCGTGTTTTCATCATTCGTTTCGTGCATGAATACTTCTGTGCATGTTTGCAGGTGAGTGTTCATTATAGCATAATCCATTTTACATATAAAAGGGCAAAACCCCCTATGGGTGATGGTTTGAAATATTTAGTGTGTGTGTGTGTGTGTGTGTGTGTGTGTGTGTGTGTGTAAGTCTACCAGTGGTTGCTCAATCACCTGTCGATTCAATGCATAATTCTATCTTTCTGAAATGAAATGTTCCATGTCAGTTTTGGATTGAAATAGATGGATAAATATTAAGGAAGGTAACTTATGACAAATTTATTAGGTTTTCATTAACATTTAGTTTTTTTGTTAATTGAGATTAGGGCCTGTGTTATGTGCGACATGGCTTGACCAGTACAAGCCCTCTTTTCTTTACCTCAGTATTTTATTTCATTTTTCGATGAACACTTACTCTTTCTTTTATTGGACGGACCTCGTTTGTCTGCTTTTCATTCTTCTGTCTATCTGCTGCTTTCCTCCCTCTTATCTCCCTCTTACTCCCTTCTTTTCTTTGGCCTCGCCCAACTGACCACAACCCTCTGACACTGACCACACTGAAATCATATTCCAAGCATGGTACTGACCCCAGCCTTAGGGCTTGCCTGGTTGTTTTTCTCTGGCGGTTCGGGGTCTGGCTGTATCCTCGGAACATCCGGGCCCACCTCCTTGGCCGCAGTGCTGGGGGAGAGGTGCTGAGGCGACGGCGGGAAGGGCGTGGTGTGCTTCCACTGCTGGCTGGGATCAAGTCCCGACTTCCATCGAGACATTATTGGACTTGGCTGACACAGGATGAGTGTGTTAGTTGTGGGAAGTGTCTGAGTGGTGAGGTAGTGACCCGGCCCCTCTGTCTCCTCTGCATTTAAAAAAAAAAAAAAAATTTCCCCCTTTCCTCAAAATTCAGGCGCTATGGTGTGTGAATATATTCAGATTGTCCCTATTTCTTCTTTTTCTTTCTAAGGGAAAAATAAAGGTCTAAATTGGGGCATCCCGGGACGGGGCCTTGGGGGCCTTAATATTGTTTTTTTAAAATTATTATTTTTTCTTTGGCCCCTATCTGGTAGTTAATCTCTCTGTATCTTGCTCGTCTTTTCCCTCCTTTCTCCTGTCCCTCTCTCTGTCCTCTCTCTTCTGCCAGTGCCCCACCACCACCCCCCCCCCCTTAGTGTGTGTGTGTGTGCAGTGTGAGTGTGTTGTATCATGCAGTACATATTGTCTTTGAGTGTACATCCTGGGTCCTTGTGTTTTGTGGTGAGTGTGATGTGGGTGCCCGACTCCACTCTTCCTGTGGTTCGGACCGTCGGGCCCCCAATACCCGACATTTTTGGTGGAGATGCCACAAAGAGTGGTCTAGTTGGGTAGTCCGCCACCTTAGTACAGGCGCAGGATCCCTTTGTCTCGTTTTGTGATAAAGTGGGAGGTTGGCTGGGTAGGGCTTTAGAGTGTAGGGAGCCCTCTGGGGGGGGGGAGAGAACGGGGGAGAGGGTGTGTGGGGTCGAGTGACCCTCGCCCCTCTGACTGCCTTGTTGCATGCCACTGCTCTCCTCGCCTGAGTTGTGTCAGTTTTTTTTTATTTTTATTTATTTATTTTATTTTAATAACCGTTTGATTTTCTGCGGCAAAATACTTTCGTTTTTTTTTTGTTGTTGTTTGTTTGTTTGTTTGGAGGACTTTTGTGACTGTTTTTTTTCCCCTTGGGTGTTTAAAATCTGTTACACCTTGTTCTTTGTTTAGGTGGAAGGGTTTTATCTAACCTTTCGTTTGCTTGTTTGTTTTTGTTTAGTTTGTCCCTTGTTTATAAGTGGGGCGCGTGGATACTCATTGTTCTTTTTCCTGGGGAGTTGCTATTTGTAGCGACTTTTTCTAAACACCTTTTGATCGTTTGAAACTTTTTTTTTCCCAGTTCGTGGAAAAGAGCGTGTGTTAGCCAGCTTTTGTTGATAGTTGGTTGAGTCAGTCGCCTAAGCAAGATAGGACTTGACTGATCGACGTGAATTGGATAATAGACAGGAGTTCACCTGTTCTATAATCTTAAGATTTGTCGTTCTCCAATCGGTGTGCAGTTGTCTGTTTCAATCAAACATTTCTTTTTAGAGAGTGGGGCGAGAAGCCTGTGTCAGGTTCTTTGGTTCCTTAAAGAAAGACAACTCTTTGTTTGTTTTTTTTTTTTTTTTTTTTTTTTTTTTTTTTTTTTTTTTTTTTTTTTTTTTTAACTGCCAGTGTTTTATTTGCAATTGCATTTTTTTTTTTTTTTTGGTTTAATTTTATAATGAAATCAAAAATTCTTTCAGATTGACAAGTCTTTTTTTTTGTGAGTTAAATATAGTTTTTATTGCTTTCTTGCAATAAACACAAGTATGAATAGAAGCGTATAAATATAAATATGTATACATGCACACAAAACCCAAAAGAGTCTGATGTAATGAGAGGGACAAAACCCACATGTACGTCGTTCACTCCGAGGACAAACATGACAGGTCTTTTCCAGGTGGAAATCTCAGAGAAAAAACAAGACACATGCGGTCAAAGAAGAGAATGCATTTGTTGATATACCTAGCACAGATTGTAGAAGAAAATTGTGTGTGTGTGTGTGTGTGTGTGTATGTGTGTGTGTGTGTGTGTGTGTGTGTGTGTGTGTGTGTGTGTGTGTGTGTGTGTGTGTGGTGAAGAAAACTGTATGCACTACAATAGTGAAAACCACTGAATGATTAAACAGAACTGTAATACTTTTCAAATCATGTCTTGGCATCATCTGGAAAAAAAAAAAAATGAATACAGATTCAGAAACATAGATCATAGAATGATTTTTACATTGGATAAAAAGATCTTTTAGTTATGGCTTGTTATTGAAATTTTATTGCTAATTCATTATTTTCAACATATATCTAATACCTCCTTCCACTGTCTGCAAGAACGACAGAAGCAAAAGCAAAAGACAGCTCACTACCCACCCAAAATGTTAAGAAATCCATATTTTTATCCCCTGTTCAACACATCAAACCAAAAGGACACAAATACCACAGCTACTATTTGCTTAAGAAGACATCATCTCCAAAAATGTTTTTAATAAAACCTGTGTGTCGGCTTTCCACCTTTCAGTACAATGAACAGAGTTTGCACTTCTTTTTTAAATTGCACACCACAAAGCAACAATGGAAAGTTAAAATTCATGAACATTTCAGATTTTATTGCTCTGCATTCTTGGACTATTTCTAAGCCATGGAACAAAGTAACCCAGCGGGATTTCCCACTCTTTCAATAGTGGACGACTGCATACTGCATTCTCACCCCTTTTCCTGGTCTTCTATGTTATGATTCCTTTTGGGCCACCTTCTCCTTTCTGTAAAACATGGAAGACAGAATTCTATCTTCTGAAAAAAAAAATCTCAATATTTTGGGACTTTGAGTTAACAGTTTAAACTTGGGAGTCCCAACACTAGCGTCCCACACAGTTTCAGTGGAGAAAACTAAGGACCTCAAGAGAATCTGATGAACACGTCACCAGCATTCATATGGGACAAACTGCCACTTGCTCAGAATCTGTATAACATTTTTTACCATGCACTTTACAATGTCATATACTGCAAATTCTAATTTTGTTTTCCAATCAAACTGATGTTCCAACCTTTCTTTTTTACACTGTTACCAAGCCATCTGACACACTGTTCATGACTTTGCGCAAGCAAGTAATAACTCCAGTGTTACTTATCCCTAAAACAAGTACCTAGACTGGTAATGCAGTAACAACAATCAGATTTCAAACACAAGCACTTTTCAACTGTTTGTTTTTGTTACAAATATGTAAGAATGCCTTGCTCCTCTCTCCAGTCCACTTTCTACATTCAATACACTATAAAACTGTCCTCTGCAGAGGATGTGGCTCCCTGTGACATTCGATATCTAAGAAATGGCGGTGTTATCTGTGTGGACAGGAGCAGACATCTTGGTGCCAAGGGCACAACCTTTGGCTTGATCAAAAAGCACAAATACACAGAAACAGGCAGTATATTAGCAGACCTATTTGGTGCCATTAATTTTCATAACAAAGGTGTTAGAACTAGCTCTCACATCAGTTAAGTGTAATCATGGAAATTTCACACACACAAAAAAAAACATTTAAATACAGACACAAATGTCTGACATGGCATGTTTGTGTGACCATGGAAATCTCACTGAATAAATTTAAACAGAGAAAAAAAAAATACCTGATATGGCATGTCGTTATGCTTTTTTCATGTTGTATCTTTTCAGATAATATCTTAAAAAAACTTGGATGTGGAAAAGCAAACATGGAAACAAACAAAGACATAGAAATATTAAAAAAAGAAAAGCTGCTCCCTTCCCTCCTTGTCTTCCATTTCAACATCTCATTTCTCAACCATATTTGGCACACACACACACACACACACACACACACACCACACACACACACACACACACAAACCACACACACACACACACACACACACACACACACACATCATGCAAATACACACATCAAAATATGCTGAACAGACCTCTTAGCAGTTATTTATTTTTTTCCCCACAGAACACAGCAGAGATAAAAGAACAGAATTTAACCACAGCAGAAAAGGAAAGGAAAGGTAACCAGTATACAGAGAGAGAGAGAGAGAGAGAGAGAGAGAGAGAGAGAGAGAGAGAGAGAGAGAATGCAAGATTTATTCAGAAGTAGTACTCAAAAAGGTGAGTTTACGATCGCAACAAAGAATGAAAAAAAAAATTCATGTATCCAAAAATGACTTGAACTGATATAAACATCTTTTCCTTTATGGAACTGTTACTAAAATATGTTTAAAATAGTATATAAAGGATTGACGATTTTTAAATCAATTCTGTTTCTTGCTGACTTGAGACTTGAAAATGATACCAA
>JADBJO010027985.1:0-10000 GCA_016801955.1 Conus betulinus
CGCTGCGTTCAGGTCGCAGTCTGGTTCTCCAGGCGTGGGTTCGAATCCCACTCCTGACAATTATTTTTCTTTTTTTTTTTTTTGTATGTTTGTTTGTTGTTTACAAAGGCACTACATTCGTTGATCTTATTTCTAAGTCTCCTTTCTTTTCTTTTACTTTTTCTTTTCTCTTTTCGATCCATACTTTGTCATTTTGTATACCTAGGTATAAAAGGGGTTAAAAATATTCTTCTTTCTGTTTTTGTTTTGTTTGTTTTCCTGCAGTACGTTGCAATTGCACAAAGATGGACTTTCATTGTAACTCTGTGCTGACGCAAATTCTCCTTTTGATTTTACAGCACATCACTGCTAATGACAAAAATCACAGCACACAGACAGTTACAACGTTGTTTCATTGGTGTTATCTGAAACAACCAACAATCAGAAAAAAAAAAATTATAATGCATATTAGTCGTGTCAGTATTTCTTATTCTTATTGCAAACAAGCACATCTCTTCTCTTTTTATCAAAAACAAAAAAAACAAACAAAAAATAAAAGAAATAAAAGAATAATGAGAAAAAAAAAAAAATTTTTTTTCTTAAAAAGCTGTCAGGAGTGGGATTCGAAACCCACGCCTGGAGAACCAGACTGCGACCTGAACGCAGCGCCTTGGACCGCTCGGCCATCCTGACTTTGCATGTAATGTACTCAACTAAGGGAGTGATACATACTGCCTTGCGTACACTGTTTGTATAGAGGGTTCCGAGGTCGCATGCAAATTAGGGGGTCAAGGCGTCACGAGACGGCATGTGCCATGTTGGCTGTAACAAGCGCGACCGGTCACTCGTTGATTGTGAGGTGTGTGTGCGTTTGTTTTTTTTAATCCACAATGATGAAGAAATTTGAAAAAGAACCAAGCTGTAAATCAGGTATCATACGTCGAAGGACTTGTCCCAGTTGTGCAAGCTCGTTATAGAGAAAAAACTGAGAGCGGTTGGAAATGTAGACCCGTACTGCTTGGATAATAGAGAGTGGAGTAAAGATGAAGCGGAGCTGCCACCCCTGGGCTACGAAGACATTGTTGATTACTTGCTGGTGCGTAAAAGCGCTTACACGAAAGAAGAATTTAAGGCCGTGAAAAGCCTCGGCGCTCACAACCAACTGACATCGGGATGGGTGCGTGATGTGGTGACATTTCGACCTCCGCAGGCTGCAGACACAAAAACGTCATCATTTCAGCGAAGGCAAGTCTGATTACATTCTTTTCGAATCATTGTGTCGTCAGTTACAAGATAAACGTAGCACATTGAGGACTCACTCTCTCTCAGTTTAGTAAGCTAAAACACATGTGTAGTGTACATAATCACACACACACACACACACACACACACACACACACACACACACACACACACACACCGCATACTTTTGCATTGACTGTGTCAAACACCTACCTCCAGAGATGCATAGTTTACCTAATTTTCAGTTTTTATTTCAGTTTTGAATCTGTACATAATTGAAGATTTGTTTTTGAATGAGTGTCAAGTGTGTGCCAAGTTTCAACATTTTTTTTTTTATTTCAGTTTTTACACACTTGCTTTTTTGAACATCTTTTTAAACGAGTAGGCCTACATACGGTGATTGTAGTGTGGAAGTGCATGCACATGTGTGTTTGGAGTGTGTGTGTGTGTGCATGTGTGTGTGCGTGTGGGGGATGAATGTATTATTTATCACATTGCTTATCTGTATGCACACACACACACACACACACACACACACACACACACACACACACACACTCACACTCTCTCTCTCTCTCTCTCTCTCTCTTCTCTCTCCAGAGTGAGTGTGTGTTTGCTAAGATGTATTTGCTCCTGAAAACAAAGAAGTCTTAGAAAGCAGGTAAATTTATAATGAAAGAAAAAAACCTACATTTTGTAAATCTGTAAGTTCAACCGGTTAATTATCCAGAGGAAAGGCAGACATCTATCCTAAAAATCATTACTTAAAATTCTCAATAAGAAATAAGACTAGGAGTGTGTTTAAAAAAGTTGCTTGTGTATTTCTGGTTCTGATGCTGTAAGCAAAGTTTACATCATTTTAATTTGATTGCTTTCTTTTGGTGTTATGAAGCAATGAAAAAAGTATTAAAAAAAAAAAAAATCATGTCATGGTGGAACAAGTTGATAAATAAATGCCAAACATTTATTGTTTTTACTAAAATTCAGATGATTACCAGATTATCAGATACATGCCCCAAGATAACCAGATATCTCAAGACACCTGAGCATTACAAGTGTGATATACTGAATGACTGTGGTTTTTTTTTGTGCTTTTTTGTTGCAGGTGTATCATTCGCAGAGACTAAGTGATAAGCCACTTCAGCCATGGGTGATTGTGGACAGCTCTGGTGGTATCCTGTCTGCCCATTGTTGCTGTATGGCTGGCCTTGGAGAGACTTGCTCACATGTGGCTTCCCTCCTATTCACTGTGGATACCATGGTAAGAATCCGAGATTCAACGACAGTCACGCAGGTGCCAGCATATTGGAAGCAACCACCATCTAAAAAGATGGAATATGCACCAGCACGCAAAATAAATTTTGCATCTGCTCAGCAGAAGATGAAGCAACTGAATGACTGTTTGACTGGAATGTCACAAGCCAGGAAAGCAACAATGGTGCGTGACATTCCAAAACAATCTGATGAGGAACTTGCTGCCTTTTTTGAAAGCATTTCGTATGCAAAATCTGGTGTTAAGCCTGCAATACTATCTGTTGTGAAGGGCTATGAAAAAGACTACCAGACAGGTGAATGTAATAGCCTTCTTCCAAAAACATTGCATAACATTCAGAAGAAAGACTTGAATTCATTTATGTGCATCACAGAAGCTCAAGCACAGTATGCTGAGGAGAAGACCAGACAACAAGCAAATTCTAAAACTGTGGCATCAGCTCCGAGTAGGTAGAATTACTGCTTCTGTCCTGCATTCTGTGTGCCACACAGACCCCAAAAAGCCTTCAAACTCTTTGCTGAAACAAATTTGCAAGCCTGTGAATGTGAAAACACAGGCAATGCACTGGGGACAGAGTAAAGAGGAGGAGCTAGGAGACAATATCAGACTGAACATTCACATAACCACAGAAATTTTAAGATAAGGAGGTGTGGCTTGTTTATAAGCAGAGAGCATCCCTTCCTTGGTGCCTCTCCAGATGGAATTGTTGAATGCGACTGTTGTGGACAAGGATGTATTGAAATAAAATGTCCGTTCAGCAACCGCATGTTGTCAGTTGATGAGGCACTGGAAAAAGATAAAACTTTCTGTTTGAAGAGAGAAGGGGACGTTTATTTTCTGAAAAAAAAATCACAAATTTTTCCTTCAGATTCAGTGCCAGATGTTTGTCAGTGGTACCCAGTACTGTGACTTTATCATATTCACTTTGAAAGACATGAAAGTTGTCAGACTGTACCCAGATATGACGGTGTGGAAAGAGGCACTCGAGAAAGCTGATTACTTTTTTCATCAGTGTGTGCTTCCACAGTTTTCTGGAAGTGGAAGATAAAGATGATGTAGGACAGAGAGGTTTCAGTGTGGCTGGGAGTAGTGAGAGCATGTGTGTTAGGGAACAGGCAGGTTTCAGTGTGACTGGAGGTGGTGAGAGTGTGTGTGTTGCTGTTAGGGAACAGAAAGATTGCAGTGTGACAGGCAATACTTGTAGAGAACCACTTTCCCCTGTAAAGAAGCAAGCCAAATTGGGGGAAGGCCACACCGCAGAAAATGCTTCTTTATTCTGTTTTATGTAGAGATACAGAACATGGCTGCATGGTCTGCTGTGACAATGAAAACTGCAAATATGAATGGTTCCATTATGAGTGTGTAGGGATTAAAAGAGCACCAAAAGTCAGTCAGGTTTTGTCCACAATGTAGGGAGTTACCACAGTTCAAGCACAGGAAGGCTCTGCCCCAAAAAAGGAGCAAGCCATGATCTCATGCATATGATCATAATGATCTTTTGAACGAGTTAAAAAAGAAAGGGGAAGGGGATATTGTATCCGTTTAATGATCTTCCCTGCTCCCCGCTGACTTGACTCCTCTTCAGGAAACTGACCCAAAGTTGCATTTTCTAAATACTGTGTGCAGACCACAAAAAACTGGGCTGATGAAGAAGGAAGAAAAAGGGCATGATTTTTTAAAAATGAATTCTTTTCAGTTCTTAGTTCAGAACTGTTTTGGGGATGCTTGTTCTGTGTAGTCAAGTATTAACAGTTATTGTTTTTTTCTCTCTGGTTCTGTGCACCCATTGTGAGAATGCCAAGAATGGCGATTCTGATTTGTGGGTTGCTTTTACTAAATACTGTGTAGACCACAAAAACTGGGCTGATGAATATGGAAGAAAAAGGGCATGCTTTTTTCATGAATTCATGTCAGTTCTTAGTTCAGAACTGTTTTGGATATATGCTTGCTTTGTGTAGTCAAGTATTATTGCTTTTCTCTCCTGTTATGTGCACCCATTGTCAGATTGCAAAGAATGGTGATTCTGATTTCTGGATATTGCTCTTTTCCATGATGGTACTGAACTGTGTGTGATGGCGTTGTCTTGTTCTCTTGTTACAACACTTCATGATCCTGTTTCTCAAGTCCACATGCATTCAAAACATATCATCTGTTCGAGAGAATGTGTCACCATGATATGAAATTCTGACTTTTTTTCATACATAATTACAGTGATCGAACAAAATGACAGTATTCCCAGAACTTTGAAGCCTCACCCCCACCCTCCCCCTCCTTCCTGATGTCATCAAATGAATTCATATCAACAAATTCTTTAGTTTTTAGAATTGTACAATTTATGTTTAGCATGTGTCCTCATTGTCAGTAATAAGTGTGCTATCGTGCTCGACCATCCGTGTGTTCTGTTGTATTTTTGCATGTTACAAGAAAAGTAAACTTGGTTGTTGTTTTTTTCCCCTCCATTCTAAACTCAAATGCTGTAGAACATGCATTTCTTAATATAATAAAGCAACTGTAGATAACATCATTCAGAATTACCATCTCTAGCTTTTTGTGCATTTGTTGTGGAAAAAAAAAATAACAAACACACGGAATTTTCAAAGTAAGTTCCAGCACTATTTTAAAAAGAACTTATTTTTTAATCTAGACAATGGACTTTCAAATTTTCAAGGAACTTAATAAGCTCATTATCAGCTCGGTACATATTTGTAGAGCTGTAGGAAGGCATACACCGAGTTCACACTCTCATCCACACACACACACACACACACACACACACACACACACACACACACACACACAGAATGACACACATAGTTCAATTTTCAAAATATTTATTCCTTTCACCCTTGCTGGGCCATGGAGGAAATCACTACCACACACACAAGTAAACGCACACATACATATATGTGAACACACGCAAGACGACACACTTAATCTTCAACATCATCTCTGATTTCTGTGGTCTGGGAATTAAGGAAATGACCCACAGATGTCTCCATTATGAGGGTTGGAGAAGGTTTGTGACATCGAAAATGGCTCCCACCATTGACACCGGCAAAGGAGAAGGATAACGATGCTGATGATGCCTGTTTTCTAGTCAAGTGGCACAACTGTTCGACACAGATTGACCAACGCACAACTGACCTTCACAATCTTGTCTAGGGGTGGGAATTTCATTTTCATTTTCAGTTTTTACAAAGTCAATCGGCACTGTGCTGCTCAAGATTTGATATTTCTGACGTATTAAACCAATAACTCTCTCAACATGAATTCTGACACTTGCAATCTTTCTGGTGGTTTCTACATCTACAGGACAAAGTTGTGACTTGCCTTTAGTAAATGCTGGAATTCTGAGATCTGCACACATCATGTTAACGCTATCTTCTATATTAAATCCCCTATCAGCTAAAACTAGATCACCTGGTCTCAAGTTATCAAGGAATCCACAGTTCTCTGTTAAATGCTTGTCACTTGTGCGACCACCCCAACCTTCTGAAACAAATGTGACCACGCCCTGTGGGGAAATGCCAATCAAATATTTAATTGTGTTGTGCTGTTTATAGTTAGACCAAGTCTGAACACGTGCCTTAAGACTGGAAGGCCGCTCAATAAAAAATTTCAAAACAATCAATAATCACAGTACATTTTTTACCAAATAATGTCTTAAAAACTGGAGGCATTGTGTTATGCAGTGCTTCCCTCTCGGGCCATTGAATCAACCGGTCTGTTCTGAGAAATAAAACATCTAAGACACTGTTGAAAATTGAACTGACTGTACTTGTAGAAATTCCAAACATATCTGCCATAATGATAAGAGGCAGATTGAATCTAAGTTTCATTATACAAAGCATAAGCTGTTGGAATTTTGTTAGAGAGCATCTGCTACCTGATAAATACTGGCTAATCTGGCTTAGGAGTGCCATGAAAATGTGTACACTGGGAAGTCCTGTGTATGCCTGCATTCTGGCACCATCTTCAAAATTATCTTCAGAAAAACTATTCTTTTTTCTAAGATTCTGATTTTCAGTCCTCAGTGCCACCATTTCACATGTCAAGTCATTCAACACATCTTCTAGATTTTTAACGTTGCTGGCAGTCATGTTAGTTTGCAGAGACACTTCAGTCTTTTTTTCATTTTCTGCTGGCTGGCCGTTTTCTTCGTCAGCTGTGCTCAGAAAAGACGAATCTCCAAGTTCTTCCCGCAAAGTGCATGATGTAGCTGACTCCAAGAGGTCCACTTCATTTTCTCTATCAGCCTCTGAAAAGTCTAAAGGTTCTTCATCAATTTCTATCGCACAGTCCTGTGATTCAAGATTCCTCGCCGCATTTGTGGACCGTTTTACATGGGATTTTCTCCTTGCAGCTACTCGTCTGAACCTGAAAAAACACATCATTTTAATGAGTTGTTCTTTGTTCCTGATTTTTGATTACTGTTTTTACAATAGTTATTTTGAATCAATGTATTTAGAAGAAAAAGACAGGCAGGAGCTTGTTGAAAATATCCAAAATAATTCAGGGGGGGGGGTTTGTTAAAAAAAAATTAGTTGACTGAAATAAAAAAAAAAAAAAAAACTCCATCAGCTATGACTGCTGTACAACCAGAAAGTATCTTTACATAAATTTCCTCTTTGGTAATACCAACTTCATCCCTGGTTTATATAAATTTCTTTCCAATTAAGACTAATTTCAGGGGTATCTCTTCAAGTGATTGTAGAAAGGTGCCATTGTACAATAAAAACTGCTGATTCACAATGAATATGCCAAAAATATACATATCATCATATCACATGGAGACTTGCTCTCATTTTTTCCTTTTCATTAAACCTGATGTTCAATTTTGGCAGACACACATGCACAGAAGCACACACACACACACACACACACACACACACACACACACACACACACACACACACAGTAGCATTCATTCATAATGTTATTCTTACTACAAGATGTGCAGCCAGAATAGATGGTCCACAACTTTTGTACATCAAATTTACCTCTTCACATCTGCAGACCTGGCTGTCCCATGGCCCATGTGCTGGGTTGGAATCCAGTCAGGATTATCTTTATCCCATAGAGCAGCTGGTGAACCTGAAAGAGGAAATATTACTTACATTAAACAACTATTTATAACTCTTCAAGTGCATATTAAGTCATAATTTGATATGCCTTTGCAAAAAAAGAATAAGCTAGTTCACAAAACATAGAACTTGTATAATGCCAGAGCAAGCACCTCTTTTTCATCCCTTGTACCACCCATGCTAGTAAAACTGTAAAGTGATGCTGGAAGTTATCTTGAACAGACTAACATCCCAAGCAGAAGTTACAGTTGAAGAGCAAGCTGGTTTCCACAGTAAAAGAAGTACAGCAGAGCAAATGTTCAATCTCACACACACACACACACACACACACACACACACACACACACACACACACACACACACACACACACACAGAGACACACACACACACACACACACACACACACACACACACACACACACACACACACAAGCACACACAAGCATGCAGAAGCACACACACACATGCATGCACACACACACAAGCACACAGAGAAGCACAGGCACAGAAGCACACACACACACACACATCTAGACACAGTCACATACACAGTGGCATACATTCATAATGTTATTCTTCCTACAAGTTATATCAGTTCATTTTTTCCCAATTTTCTCTTTCAGATAATGACAGTAAATACCCCCTTTTCATGTTTTTTATTTATTTTTTTTTTTTTTTTTTGCACTCTCAAAACTTCCAGCACACATTCTGGCAATCAACTTTCAGTTCTGAAAACTGCACCAGAAAATTGCATAAATCAGAACACATTCAGACAACTCGCAGCTAGAACTGAAAATTGTGCTCACAGAATTTGGTAACTGCGCATAACACGGGTAGGATAGGAAGACGCAAGGCAAAGATTAGGTCAGAGCTGTTGTTGTTCTTGATTTGGAGAACTGATCTACAGTCAGTTGTGCAGTCATAATTTACAACTAACTTAGTAAGCTTACTAGACAACACAAGCGAAAGATGAACCAACTACTGATTTTTTTTTTCAAAATAAGAAGCAATGATAATGATAATAACATATCTGATACGTACCACTGATAAAATGTCGACTGCAAACTCTATGGTGTGGTTTGGTCTCTTCAAAAGTAAGATCCTTCCTCCTGATCTGTTGTAGCCATTCTCTCCGTCGCCTTTCGCTTCTGTGTAGCTGTGCCCTGACCCTTAATCACAGTTGGGATCCTGAAGTTTGCACCTCGCAGTGAACAACTATATACTGCACATATTATAGGCATGTTGGCTATGAAAACAGATTCAGGTAGTGGTGAAGACAAATCGACTCACCGACCGGTGCGAGCGTGGCAAGCGTTGACAGCCACAATGGCGGTCGCGTGTTTGTTGTTAAGATTGTCACGTGGTCGTGACGTCAACTCGGAACCCTCTATAGTGTCACACGTGTTGCCAATAGAGAAAAGAAAACTTTTTTTAAAAAGCTGTCTGGAGTGGGATTTGAACACACGCCTGGAGAACCAGAAAGACCTGAACGCAACGCCTTGGACCGCTCGGCCATCCTGACTTTGCATGTAATGTAATCAGCTAAGGAAGTGATACCTACTGCCTTGTGTACACTGCTTGTATAGTGTCACACGTGTTGCCAATAGGATTACGACGTCTTACTAAAAATAGAAAACCGCGCACGCAGTCACTCTCTCTCTCTCTCTCTCTCTCTCTCTCTCTCTCTCTCTCTCTCTCTCTCTGAGCGCGCGCATGTGTGTGTGTGTGTGTGTGTGTGTGCGTGCGTGCGTGCGTGCGTGCGTGCGTGCGTGCGTGCGTGCGTGCGTGCGTGCGTGTGTGTGTGTGTGTGTGTGTGTGTGTGTGTGTGTGTGTTTCCAGCATTTTTGTGCTCTATTTAGCTTTTTCAGCGCCCTTTTTGTTTTAATTCTGTATTTATTTGATACATTGATTTATCAAATCATCTCTTTATTTTAGAGCATGGCATTGTGCATTACAAAGCACTACATTACAGAGTACCAAGGTTGTTGATATAAAGTTGTTTTGAATCAGTTTATTTTTTTATTTCAATGCATGTCAGATGTTGCCTGTTATGATAACTGGCGAGCACACTCTGCCCATTTAATTCGATTTGAAAAAAAGCAAAAGAGAAAAAGAAATTGTCAGGAGTGGGATTCGAACCCACGCCTGGAGAACCAGACTGCGACCTGAACGCAGCGCCTTGGACCGCTCGGCCATCCTGACGTTAGCTAACAAGCCCTCAACCAAGGGAGTTAAACAAATTTGCGTTCCAAATGCCGTGAGTAGTCAGTGACGCAAACTGTTGCACAACCTCTCACTAAAAATAGACCGAAGTCGGCGCGCGCAGAGAGCAGTAGGGCGTTTCTCGCGGCAAACCCTGTTAGGCATTGTGCGTTTTACAGCTTGGCTTCGAAGTCCGAAAATTATGGCTTGCTCGGCGAA
>JADBJO010027985.1:17500-20645 GCA_016801955.1 Conus betulinus
CAGCACAAGGCAAGAGGTTGTCTCCCCCCCCCCCCCCCCCCCCCCCCCCCCCTCACACCCCTCTCCACACACCCCTCCCCCCACCCCCCCCCCCCTCCCCCCCCCCCCGCGTTCCCCCCCCTGGAGTGGCGAAAAAAAGAAATAATTAATTGAGTTATGGTTCAAAACGAATGTGATGAATCATAGTTCCTGTAACATTATCATTACATTATTATTATTGTTATTATTATTATTATTATCTTGGATTATTATTAGAATATTATTATTATTATTATTATTATAAATTATTATCAGGGAACGGAATCATCATCATCAAAGAATCAACATCATTATTCATTATTATTATGATTATTATTATTCCTGTATCATTCATTATTATTATTATTTTATTATTCTTGTTATCATTATTGTTATCATTATTTTTATAATTGATTTTCTCTATTATCATTGTCGTTACTGTTATTATTGAGATTCTCTATTATTATTCTTATTATAACAACAATAATAATAGCAATATTATTAAAAGTAATAGTATGATATAACATTATTATTATTATATTATTATTATTATTATTATCATTATTTTTATTATTATTATATTATTTATTAGTTATTATCATCATTATCATCATGTCACTGTATATCGTCCATGCCATCTTTTTTTTAATTACAATTCGTAATGAGCGTAGTTCTTAATCGTTTGTTTCAGTCGAAAAGAAGCATATACTGATGAAAGAAATAAATTAGGATTAAAAAAAATATGTTGTCAGAAGTGGGATTCGAACCCACGCCTGGAGAACCAGACTGCGACCTGAACGCAGCGCCTTGGACCGCTCGGCCATCCTGACATTAGCTACAATGCCCTCAACCAAGGGAGTTAAACAAGTTTGCGTTCCAAATGCTGTTAGAAGTCGATGACGCAAACTGTTGCACAACATCTCACTAAAAATAGACCGAAGTCACGCAGCGCCTTGGACCGCTCGGCCATCCTGACATCAGCTATAAATGTGCTCAACCAAGGGACTTAAACAAGTTGGCTTTCCAAAAGACCGAGGTCCGCTCGCGCGCACGAGGCAAGAGGTGGTTTCTCCCGGCAGACACTGATTACCGTTGCGCGTTTTTACAGCTTCGAGGGTGGCGAAAGCGAGTGTCAGCGTCTCTCAGCTCACCGTAAACGGCGAGCGAGGCTAGGTAAAGACGAGAGATCGCCAGACTGTCCTCTAGCAGAAGTGGGTACCATACATAAGCTCCACTGGCACGGTAACAACAGAGGCAAAGCAGGGAACTGAAATGAAAGATTTAAAAAAAAAAAAAGAAAAAACCCCAGCTGAAGGACTGAATGAACATGATGAATTAAATTATTATTTCCTGTATCAATTAATCATTGTTCTTCTTCTTACAAATTATTATTATGTTTTATTATTATTATTATTATCATTATAGTAGTAGTAGTAGTAGTAGTAGTAGTAGTAGTAGTAGTATCATCATCATCATTATTATTGTCATTATTGGTATAATAATAATAATCATCATCATCATTATTATCAATATTGTTGTTGTTGCTATTCTCTATTATTATTATTATTATTATCATCATTATTATTATCATTAGTATTCTCTATTCTGATCATCATTATTATCATTATTAATATCATTATCATTATTATATAACTGCATGTCGTCCATGTCAATCTTGTTAATTACAGTTGCTAATGAGCCTAGTTCTTATATTTTGACTCAACAAAAAGAAGCATATACTAATCAAAGGAATAGATTGTTTTTAAGCAAAGCAAAAAAAAAAAAAAAGTTGTCAGGAGTGGGATTCGAACCCACGCCTGGAGAACCAGACTGCGACCTGAACGCAGCGCCTTGGACCGCTCGGCCATCCTGACATCTGACTGCAAGTGGCCCAACCAAGAGGTCTTAACGCCGTTCCATTACCGTAAGTCGTGATGCAACTCGTGCGCTGTGCAGTCCAGTGTAGTTGCTAAAAATAGCCCAAGTCCGCGCGCGCGCTCGTTTGAGGAATCACTCTCTCTCTCTCTGTTCGTATACATGAGTGCCTCCCAGTCCCCCCCCCCCCCCCCACGCCCACACACACACACACCCCCCCTCCCCCCCCCCCCCCTCCCCGTCTCTCTGTCTCTGTCTCTCTCTCTGTCCTCTCTGTCCCCTCTCTGTCTGCCTGTCTGTCTGTCTATCTGTCTGGTCTGTCTGTCTCTCTCTGTCTCTCTCTCTCTCTTCTCTCTCTCTCATCTCTCTCTCCATCTCTCTCTCTCTCTCTCTCTCTCTCTCTCTCTCTGCACTCCCTGTCGCTCCTGCGTCTGTCTCTCTGTCTCTGTCGCTGTCTGTCTGTCTCCTCTCCCTGTCTGTCTCTCGTCTCTCTCTCTCTCTCTCTCTCTTCTCTCTCCTCTCTCTCTCTCTCTCTCTGCACTCCCTTCGCTCCTGCGTCCTCTCTCGTCTCTCTCTGTCTCTGTCTGTCTGTCTGTCTGTCTGTCTGTCGGTCTCGTCTCCTCTCTCTCTCTCTAATCTCTCCTCGCTCTCTCTCTCTCTCTATCGTCTCTCTCTCTGCACTCCCTTCGATCCTGAGTTCTCTTTCTGTCTCTGTCGCTGTCTGTCTGTCTGTCTGTCTGTCCTGTCTGTCTGTCTCTCGTCTGTCTCCTCTCTCTCTCTTCGGTCTCTCTCTCCTCTCTCTCTCTCTCGATCTCCCTCTCTCTCTCTCTCTCCTCTCTCTCTCTCTTCCACACAAGTGCGTTTCAAGTACATGCTCTCTTTTGCCTCACGTCCCTTATCATGATTTGCGCCCTCATAACCCCCTTATTTGATATGGTATTGTTTTCTTTACTTTTAGAAAGCTCTTGTCCTGTTTTATTGCACATATGATTAATGTGTTGTGTCTTTAACATGATCTTTTCCTATGAGTGTTTTCTTTTTTCCTCCGTTTTTAATATTTATTCATTTGATTCTCTCAAGTTCTGTCTCTCTCTCTCTCTCTCTCCTCTCCTCTCCTCTCGCTCCTCTCTCTCTCTCCTCTCCAAATTCCATTCACTTGCGAAATACCTTCTATTCATTTCATGCGCTTCATGAAAAATGTTATTATTGTGCCCGTTTTCTTTCACACGCCCCCCTCCCTCCTCCCCCCCCC